>WFMF01000207.1:0-298888 GCA_011033025.1 Beroe forskalii
CCCAAATATAAACACTTGTTGTAAAAGCCCCAGTCACTATCTTATCGCCAAGACTGTTGAATTGTATTGAAATGATTTCTGCACTGTGACCCTGAACGATTTATTCTTAACAGCTTAGCAGATACAGGAAAAAGACTAAAAATACTAAAAATAGTTATACACATTAAATATATAAGGTCTCACACCATCTTGATTTGTGGGCAGCCTTTTCTAATTTAAAATAGTCTAGAGGCCTTGCAACTTTGTCAAATTATTAAGCAGAGCCTGTAAATAACTAATGTATTTATTAAATGCTCAGCATAAGTAAATATATAGAGCACCAATTAAACCACCTGCAATGATGCCATCTCCACACCAGATTCCACATCCCATATTTTACCCATTGTGTCCATACTTCCAGTCGCCACCAAGGTGCTAGAGCTGTTGAAGGTGACACAAACAATCTCGGCAGTGTGTCCTTTGAAGGTATGATAACACTTACCAGACTCAGTACTCCATAGCTTAGCTGTCCTGTGGCAATGTTCTATGTTTGTGCAGGGCTTTATACAGTAGCAGAAGCCAGAATATTTGGTTGTTAGATCAAGTGTATTGATAAAATTCAAATATTTTTTTGTATGAGTATATACTATATATGTCAATATTCCATTCTTTACAATATCACAGTAGGTACCTACTTACGTCTTACTTACCTATCAAAGGAGCCAGTCACTATTTTATCAGCGAAGGGGTTGTTAAAAGCTACTGCATAGACCACATTCTTATGTCCATCAAGAATATGTAGCTCTTCACCTTTGTGTGTGTCCCATATCTTACAGGTACGGTCGTAGCTGCCTGAGACAAGTTTAGCATCATTCAAACCATCAAGTGAAACCATTTCATTTCTTAAAAGATTGTGCGAAAACTAATAACTTGCAAGAATCAAGGGTTCTTCAGTATACCTACAGACTATAATATCTGAAATAGAACGGAATTAATTGGTTTTCATTGATAGATTTTTTTTCAAATAAAACAGTAATTTCAAACAAACCTGAGACAAACTTAGATCCACTTTTATTGAAACTAACATTAGTAACTGGAAGAACATGTGTTCTGATCGTTTTATAATGACTGTAGTGGTGCTGATCAGGACATGACAACTTAGATTGCAACTTGAGCAACAACTTAGATACCTGAAAATAGCTATTGTGGATCTGGACACAACATATAATGATAATTACCATGTCAATTGTATCTTTAATATCAACAATAGCTGATTTTTTAAAGTATTCAACATAATTGATTAGCCTAAACCTGACAAAAAATGTGAAGCATAAATATTTGGCTATAATTGTTGTATATTAAACCATTGATAATTCAAGTGGGTATTAAAAAAAGGGATTCAAGAAGTGATGACATGGGTCATTCAGTACCTGATCTGTTTTAGATGGTGTAATGAGTGGTTCTGTTGCCTGGAGTTGAGCAACTAACTCATATACATTACTCCTCTCAGTGAGGTCAAGCAAATCAATTGTTTTGGTTCTGGTTTGATTTCCTTGCTCATATTCCAAGATTATGCCAGGAGGGTAATAACGTAATAGAAATCTGATAAGTCTCATAGCTCAAATTTGATTTTGATGATGGGCAGAAACTGCCATGTTTCGCAATATTTCAATAGGGATTGGTCACATATTACCTAATCATCTAGGGGGAAGGGGGTGTTTTTAAATGACTACATTTGATTATGGGGATGGGGAGGGGGTTTTGGTAGTTGATTACATAATCAAAATATCCATTTTTTGACAAATTTTTGAAATTTTTGCCACAAATTCTTGGTATCTTTAACAAAATGTATGTTCAAAAACCTTGCTCAAAAGCACCATTTTTCAGTAACATTTTTTCAAAACTTACTTGACTCACTTCAATATTTTCATAAATTTTTCCCAAGTTGAAACATGATCAATATAATCATTTACACTGTCCCAGTAAAACTTTACTCATTGTGATTACATTTGATTATGAGGGAATGGGAGGGGGTTGAAGATGGCAAAATATTGATTACGTAATATGTGAACAATCCCATCGTTTTGTTTCCACTGCAAAAAGTTTAGGATTTCTATTAGATAATCAGTTAAACATGACATCACAAATAAAGAAATTGAAGAGAAGTTGTTTCAGAACTATGAGGAAGATAGCTGCTATGAAGAAATTTCTTACTAAGAACCCTCATTCATGCTCTTGTTTTTTCAAGCCTTGATTATTGCAATTCTCTTTACTATGGAATAAGCTCCTGCAATATGAAACAGCTTCAGGTTATAAAAAATAGAGCCTGTAGGATTCTTTTAGGGCTAAAGAAATCCGAATCTGTAAATAATCATCTACAAGCTTCATTGGTTGAAAGTGCAGGAAAGAATTGAATTCAAGATTGTTCTCTTAACATTCAAATGCTTGAATGGCCTTGCTCCTTCATATTTGTCTGATATGCTACAGTACAACAATGTCAGTGGTTGCCGTACTCCAACTCTCAAGTAGACTTCTTTCAAATCCACCAATGGTGATCGAGCTTTCACTTCTTGCGCCCCTAAACTATGGAATAAGCTTCCATCTGAACTGAAGGAATGCAGTGATGTTCAATTGTTCAAAAGTAGACTGAAAACATTTTTATTCAAGAAAAGTTTTAATGTCTGAATGGAAATTATATTAACTTAGTATTTTTTACTGCTATGATATCTTGAATTAACATGCCCTGGGCATGTATTCTTTGAACATGAACCTTCTTAGTTTACTATTTAAGTTTCAATAGACAGCTGTGCATAAAGGGTTATGTTTTAGCTTCTTTCGTTGCTGTCTCTAAGCTACCATAGTTTATTATTATTATTATTATACACAAATAATGAAACGAATTTTCAACAAAACAATTTTCAACATTTTACAACAACTTATGGATGTACCAGCCATATGTGTACACAATACACATACCAGTAGAATAGTAGAAATATTTTGCCCTTCTGCAACACAATTTGGTAACACATTATCCAGTCAATGAAGGGACTGATAAACATGTTACCCATGTGTGTGCAGACCGCTCGATTGAAAAAGGGCTCGATAGAGATGCGCAAAAATTGTGTGCTTTTGACGGAATTTGCATAGAAAGTTGAAGCACACAGAGGAAATCCGGGCGTCTTTATCAAGGCCTCTGTCAATCGAGCGGTCTGAACACATACGCATTAAAGGACAAGAACGACTTTTAAATTTTTTGTCCAAAGGGCTGGTTAAAAATATAGAATAGAATAGAAAGACTTTGCCATGAGGCAACTCTAATAGACAAAACATTCGTACATCATATTTCATCATTAGCATGTACCCTAACTAGTGTTCTCATAATAAGGTCATGAAGTGTTCATGACACTGTAAACAGTTCCATTATGAATATAGTGTTTCTGATCTGGCTCTTTAGCTTTTCTCTTCTTCAATTCTTCAACCAGAGTCCTATGTTCAGTTCTCTGCTCCAAACACATATGTGTCTTCATAGGTCGAAAACAACAGGTTGAAAAGTAGGTCGAAAAGAAGGTCAAAAGGACATGTAGAATTTTACTGTGCCCCAGTCTGGATGGTTTTCACAACAGGAACTATCTTTTCCTCATCTCTCTTGAAGATTGAAAGCATGATCTGCAATTTCCAAGCCAAGAAGGGCCTTTATTGAGCCCTTTCTACCTACCTTTTCAACCTACTTTTCGACCTGTTGCTTTCAACCTATGAGCACATATATCAGAAAGACTTGTCTGGGGACAAGAACACTGTCTCTGAGTTTATGTGCCATATGTAGGATATGATAAACTACCAATGAGTTGGACAAACTCACTTTGACTGGCCGTGGTCCTTTGTCTGAAACCTTCCCTACCCGGCACATTTCAACTCTGGGCTTTTGGCTAGTGTCCCATATAACTCTGGGCTCTTCATTATCTATGATAATGACGTCAGTCAGAAAAATATAGTTAAGCGCACCTAGCGCTTTAAGGACTAGGGTTAGGGTCACGATTAGGGTCAGGATTTGTTAGGGTTAGGGTTAGGATTAAGGTTACGGTTTTGGATAGGGTCATGGTTAGGTTTAGGATACAGAAAAATTGACCTTTAGGTCTGTGACGTCACTCAGCCAGAGTTATATGGGACACGGTATCTCTCCCATATAAACGGCTCTGAGTGACGTCACAGATCTAAACGTCAATTTTTCTGTATCCTAAACCTAACCAAAACCCTAACCAAAACCCTAACCTTAATCCTAACCCTAACCCTAACAAATCTTGACCCTTATCTTGACCCTAACCTTTGTCCTTAAAGCGCTAGGTGCCGGGGCAGGGACCTGGTTCTTTCCAGTTGGGGCTTCACGCACCTCCCCCTCCCGAGTGTGCCAACTGCACTTCCCCATGCAGTTGGTATCATCCACACCTTCCACCTGCTGGGTACTCTCTAGTACCACTCACCAGCTAAGTATCATAACTTCACTATCCAGCCCCTCACGGTATATTAACTTTTGATTTTACATTATAACCACCCTAGCCCCCTCTTTCTATATCTATACTATTCTTTTATCTTTTTACTTAATTGACTATAATTCAGGTACACTAACTTGAAGACTGTCCTCAAAGGGAATGATCAACCCATAAATACATATTATATACTGTAACAACATGGGCACAGCCCGGTAGTCAGTACTCACTTTGTACTACAAAAAAACAATATGGCTTCCTCCCTCAAACTCTCAAAGGCCACTCAAGAACCCCTGATAAGATTTTCTCCAGATCCCTCCAAAGTTCAGATCCCTCCAAGGTTCCTCAGCACCATCATGGAATAATTTTTGTCTCATTCTGGAAGCAGCAGTTACATTGGCGACCCCTGCATTATCAACCCTCTTACTGCTTTAAAACTAAGCCCACTGTCCAATTCTCCCATATTGTATCCAATTAGGAAACAACATTTTATTTTTGTGTTTCACTGAAATGATCAATCACTTCAAACATTTTATTTCGTTATCTTCCACTTTCATCACCCTCACCTGCTGGGTACTCTGTACTTCAGACCAGCTAAGTCCCATTACCTCACCACTTCTGTCAGGCAACAAGTTTCTGTACATCTAGACCCATAGAAATAAATACTACAGTACAAACTGCTGCCAATTTCGAAAGGATGTTCCATCCCAATAAATCAGATTTAGCAACATTGCCAAGATTAATGAACAATTATACAACACCAAAAACATCACCAAAATATCACAAAACTAACAATCAGTTCCCTCTCTTCTTTTCCAGGTAGTACCCCATAGCTGGGCTTTGGCCCATTGATCCCAGCATAACTCCAATCAATGGGAATATTATTTACACAGTCTGGTTGGGTCAGACCTCCCTGTGGCTCAGTCAGATGAAGGGAGGTGGTACATAGCCACCTCCGGCTGATCTCCGACTTAATCTGCAGGCAAGCACTGACTTGTTTTGCAGTCTGTTTGAAGCCAGGGGCGTTGGTGGCTTGCTGGTCCAGTAAGGTCCTGGACAGGTAGGCTACTCTCAGCCCAGGATATCTCCGGCAGTCGGGTGGCCTGAAAAACCACCCAGGAGTTCACACCCTTCGCCTAGTGTACTAGGGATAGTCTCCATGCTCAGCATGGCTGCCACCGGCCTGGTTGATTAAACCGACTGTGGCCGTTTTACTAAGACTACTAAGACTAAGCGCTAGGTGCGCTTGATTATATTTTTCTGAGTGACGTCATTGTCATAGATAATGAAGGCTCCCGTTTATATGGGAGACCTACCATGGGACACATACCGGGCTTTTCTCCAATTACCTTCATGACACCCATAAGTTCTTCTTTGAGCTTCTTTTGGTCTACTCTAATACTCTAACCAGAGCCCTCTTTTGCGCGCGGCGCGCGCCGTCGCGTCGTTAGCACCTGGTTAGGTGAAATCCAAATGTATATGTGGAAGGTTGCGCGCGCACGTGGGGTAGGGTAACATCACACATCACCTTCCTACGAATGTTTCGTAGCTAGACGCAACGTCTGCGTGATCCCTGGTCAGGGGAAGCTGCGCGGCATTACTCAATTGCAATACTCCATTGTCCGATGTTGTCAGCCTTCGGCGGACATGCGCGCCCGCCGAAGGGTTCCTAGGCCCGCATAAGTGTGTGTACGCGCCGCGCGACGATTTTCGGTACGTCTCCAATATTTCCCCTAACCAGACATGTCGATACGTCACCCCTGGTTTAGCGCTTGCCGCGCCGCGCACTCCGTGCGCGTAACCAGGGCCCTGGTTAGGGCAACTCCCATATAAACGGGAGCCTTCATTATCTATGACAATGACGTCACTCAGAAAAATATAATTAAGCGCACCTAGCGCTTTAAGGACTAGGGTTAGGGTCAGGATTTGTTAGGGTTAGGATTAAGGTTAGGGCTATGGTTAGGTTTAGGATACAGAAAAATTAACGTTTAGATCTGTGACATCACTCAGAGCCGTTTATAAATATATGGGAGAGATACCCGATTTTCTAAGCCCGCATAGGTGTACGGTGGCCGAGCAGGCTCACTTTTTTTTACATAAAAAAATTTTACATAAAAATTTTTTATGTAAAAATTTTTGAGCCTTTTCGTCCAACCCCGTGGCCGAGGAGGATCAAAAAATTTTATGTAAAAATTTTTGAGCCTTTTCGTCCACTGCAGTGGCCGAAAAGGATCACTTTATTTTACATAAATTTTTTTTGATCCTCCTCGCTTCCAATGATCTAATTTCAGCATAATGGCCATTCGCCACGTCGTTTGCACCTGCTGTTGCCGCGCGCGCGTTAGACGGCCGATCTAGTGCGCGCGGCGCGACGTGGCGCGCGCAGATGGAATTCTGACAAATTATTTGAGTCGATTTTTTTTGTATTTTTTGCCTTGAGCAGTAATTATTCAAATTGATTCTATGAAAAGGCCGTAGAATTATTTTTCTTTGCTAAACACGTATATCCCTGTGTGGCTCGCGCGGCGCGCTTCCCCAGCACAGGGCTATAGGACCAGGGCCAGGTGCGGGCAGTTGACACCGTAAATCTCGGTGTCAACCTTGGCTATTTTAAAGTTGTTCGCGCCGCGCGCTGCGCTCATTTGGCTGATTGTTTGTTTAAACTTTGACTTTTTCAGAATCGGTTGATAAAAGCTACATCGACTAATTGCATTTGAGTAAAAGATTGACATTGACCAATCATAGAGCCCATAGTACTTGACATTGTCCGATCATTACTCACTGCTCACTGAGCACAGATATGCCGCCTGAAACATCAATGCAATTTGTCGGTGTTTTCGTGATATTTTGATTTAATACTGACATTTAAGATCATTGATTCAACAGAAACATTTATTTCAAAACAGGTGCCCATGGTTCATTAGAAAAATAATTCTACGGCCTTTTCATCGAATTAATTTGAATAATTACTGCTCAACGCAAAATACAAAAAAATCGACTCAAATAATTTGTCAGAATTCCATCTGCGCGCGCTGCGTCACCGCGCCGCGCCGCGCGCGCGCGGCCACATCAGGTGCAAACGACGTGGCCAATGGCCATTATGCTGAAATAAGATCTATGGAAGTGAGGAGGATCAAAGATTTTTTATGTGAAATAAAGAGATCCTTCTCGGCCACTGCAGTGGACAAAAAGGCTCAAAAATTTTTACATAAAATTTTTTGATCCTCCTCGGCCACGGGGTTGGACGAAAAGGCTCAAAAATTTTTACATAAAAAATTTTTATGTAAAATTTTTTTATGTAAAAAAAAGTGAGCCTGCTCGGCCACCGTAAATATGAGCAAAAGAACAGATTGAAAAATTTAATCTTCATTACAACAAGAGACGTAAATAATGTCTAATTTTGCAGTAATTGGTTTCTCTTTGATCACTAATGCACCAGGCACCTTTTTTCAAACAATTAGTTCAATTGATAGATGGACAACATTTCAGGTACCTAATAGCTAGTAACTAGTTCTGATCTTAGCATTTTGGACAAGATTTTTTGGTTATCATGTCTTTGTGCTGTGTATGGAGACTGATGTCGATAGTTGATAGTGCTGGTTGGTGGGTCTATGCCCCTTAGGGATCGTTCACATATTACGTAATCACCTAGAGGGGGGAGGGGGTTTCCAAATGATTACGTTACATGTTATTGTAACAAATACAACTACTGTAAACTTGATTACGAGGGGGAGGGGGGGGGGTTGAAATCGGCCAAAAATTGATTACGTAATATGTGAACGATCCCTTAACCTCAGCATTTTTCTTCACAGTTAACAATCTTTGTCGTGACCTAAACCATAAATTTTCATCCCCGACAACATTATGTCGATATTAAAACACATCATTCGTTCAAATGGAGTTGATCGATCGACCAATTCCATTCGATCGACCGACGAACGTTACGGGCGCCTAAGGTTAATGCTTGTGAGAGGGGAAATTCTGTTTCTAAAGAGCAATTTTTCTAGCTGCTTACCTATTTTATCGCCATTGATTGAAACTGGTTAGTGAGTATATTTGTATCTCCCACAAACTTGTAAAACTGAATTATAATTATTTCCTGTTGTTGCAATCACAATGGATCATGATGGAGATAATGTGGACATGTGGGATAAATGGATAGAGAGAAAACTGAAGGTTTTGAATTGTCCTAGTACTAAAGAGTTGACTGTAAAGCACTGTGAATCAATTGGAAAGGATAAACTCGGTGCAATGCTGTGTCAAGCATTTGTTCATATATCAGATATGCACCGCACTGTTCGAAGGATGGAAGATGAGAATCATAACATGCAGGTGAAGCATGATGAGTCATTGAAGACTTCTCCCCTCAAGCAAACCTCTGATGAGATGGTTGTGCTGCAAAGGAAGCTAATTGAGTCTCAGGAGAATGTGGTACAGCTCCAGCGGCAGTTGCTGGAATTCAAAGAGGAACAGCTACATTCTGTTACATCTGCAGTGAAGACATCAGTCCAGGAAACAGTGAAGGAAGAATTTAAAACATACAGTTCTGTAGTTATGTCAGGGGAGACTGATAAGGCTAATGTGTCGAGAAGCAACATTGCATCAGTTGTAAAGAAAGTTGTTGAAGAAGAAGACAGAAGCCGTAACATCATGGTCTTTGGGCTTGCAGAGGATGACCACAAGGAACTCAAAGAAACGATTATGGATGTCATGGAGGTAATTGGAGAAAAGCCCAGGGTGGAAGTGTGTCGGGTAGGGAAGGTTTCAGATAAAGGACCACGCACAGTGAAAGTGAGTTTTTCCAACTCATTGGTAGTATCTCAGATCCTACGTATGGCACACAATCTCAGAGACAATGAAAGGTATAGTGCAGTGTTCTTGTCCCCGGACAGGTCTTTGGAGCAGAGAACTGAACATAGAACTCTGGTTGAGGAACTGAAGAAGAGAAAAGCTAAAGAACCAGAACAAAAACACTATATTCGCAATGGATCTGTTTACAGTGTAATGAACATTAATTCATGATATTATTTTGAGTACTCTTGTTAGGGTACATGCTAATGATGAAATATGATGAATGAATGTTTTGGCTAATTGAGTTGCCTCAAGGCAAAAATTTTCTATTTATACATTAATGTGAATGGTGGAATGGGGAATGAAGCAGCTAGGTTTCTCAAACATCTGGCAGTAAAGATCAGTAACAAAACAGGACAATCCTACAGTGATATTGTTGCTTTTGTACGAAGACGCCTAAGGTTCGACCTCCTAAAGACTTGTGTAATTTCACTCCGAGGTTTTAGAGGTGAACCTCAACCTCATTCCAAAAGCAGAATATTAATTAAAAACTAAGTTTAAGAAGAACTGTTTGAGATCCCTATGTGAATCATAGATATGCTATAGATAATTAGTGTGTATCTATTGTGTACCTCTAGTCCGGTCGAAAATGGGATCAGTCAGGGAACTAACTTGGGGCAATGAATTAGGGTGTTTTTTCGATTCATTATGGTCCCAGGAGTCACCAAACCGGAATCCCCGAAAATCCGGTCGGCACTTTTCGAGATATGGCCACGCCCTTTTTTGACCGTGGGAATTTTTAGGAAAAATCACTAAAAATTCACAAAATGGCAAATAAGGCATGATTATACTCTTATCCCATGCTTTTTGACCCGAGAAATCGTTTAAAACCATTATCTAAGCTCTAGACCCAATATTTTGGCCAGTAGGGGCCACGCCCACTTTTTGTCATGGATATTTTGGCTAAAAATCAAAAGTTTCGAAAACATTGGAACATAGGCATGATTATACTCTAGACCCATGTTTTTTGACCCGAGAAATCGATTAAAACCATTATCTAAGCTCTAGACCCAATATTCCGGCTAGTAGTAATATCCCCTTTTCCTCCAACTCAGATTTCATTAGTAATGATCAGTTTTTGCCATCACCCTCCTCCATGCACAATGCTAAACTGGATTTCGTAGAACTTGTCAACTATCTTCACTCTTGGGGTAGGACAGCTTCTATTAACATCCTCAACATCCTACCAAGAGTGAGCTTTGCACGAAATACTGTCATCAACCACTTTAATCACCAAATCAAGCAAGTTAGTGAGGAACATACCTTTGTCAACATGATCTCTACTGAACTACATCGTAACCTATTTTCATATCGTGATGGCCATAGAAAAGAAGACTTTTTCTTGAATAAAGGTGATGATAACGTTCACCTCAACAACTATGGTATAACTAGGCTGGCAAAATATCTGAAGTACTTTTCCCATAACTAAATCTAGAAAAAATTGTTTTACAATAACTTACCTAACTTGACTAGTGTCTATATTTCTTCTCCAATTACATTACATTTTGTTATACTCTGACTGTTGATATGGTCCATGACAATTTCCACAATCTCACTATTGGTCATTGCAATATTCAAGGAGGCCTTACTGGTATTTCAAAGTCAACCCAAATAGCACAATTAGTAAAGAAATACAAAATGGACATTTTATCTATCAATGAAACAAATCTTAATGATAGCATTGCAACAAATACACTAAATATTCCTATAAGCTATTCATTCAAACGTATGGATCGTGGAACTGGCAGTAGAGGCGGTTGTGGCTTGATTATAAGTGACAAACTTGCCTTCATCCCAATTAATTTTAAAACCAATCTTAGCAATATAGAGGCCATATGGATAAAGATAAAAAGCTGCAACATCTACATTTGTGGGTTCTACAGATCTAGTGGTTACTGCAAGCTAGATAACTTCATAGACTACTTTAGTGAGTGTATGAATAAACTTAAGGGAAAGAAAGTAATTTGGATAGGAGATATCAATGTCGATCAAAATAGAATAAAACAAAAATTTTAGAATAAAACAAAAATTTTATTTAGCATTTCATTGAACACACCTAGAATTACTAAAAATATGTACGAACAAAAAGCTTATAATTATAAATGATTTCTGATTTCAGGGTAATATGGGAGTAATAATGATAGAGTGTTCTAGTTGAGGGATTCTGATTTCAGGGTAATAGGGAACTCTAGCATTGAGCATTCAAACAATAGGGTTCTGATTTGTGGGGTTAGGGAATTATTATATTGATAGGAGTTATATATTGTTAAGGAGTTAAATATTATTAGAGCACTCTAATATGAAGTGATCAAGGAACATAATCTGATATGTGTTTGACTTAGCTTACGCCGATAGAAGACCTCCTACCCAGTGTGGGTAGGCTTTCAAATGCTGGTGAAATGCAAGGTCGCAGGGCTGGAGGCTTATTGCCTTTGAGTGTACCAGCACTTGAAGCTAGGATAGTCTTTATTTCTAGTATACTTTATTTTAAGAATATTTTATTGTGTTCATATAGTGTAAGCTAAATCAATTTTCTTAAAATGGAGTTTCAAACTCTTTCAACATACTAAGTCTATATATATACCAAGACGTCTGTTCAATCTGAGGATATATTAATAATATATTATCTTTAAGATTACTAGTACTGATTATAGAAAATTAGACTCCGCTCTTAAATCTTTTAACATGGTCCAGACTATACAAAATTACACTAGAGTTGCTAAAAAAGGTAATAAATTAACTTATAGCACAATCGATGTTATTATTACCAATTGTTATTCTGATTTTGTTGATTCAACTGTCCTTAATACAGAGATTTTAGGTGATCACTATTCACTGAAATGTCAACTACAGTTTAAGGTTGAACTGCCACCTAAGTTTGAAAAAGTAACTATTCACAACTATTGTAACAATAATATTAAGGCTTATCAAACATATCTTGCTCACACTGATCTCACACCTATACTCCAAAGTAATCAAGTTAATGAAGCTATGTCTATTCTTAACCTGAATCTTAATCAATATCATGACCACTATTTCCCACTTAAAGTTGTTAAAAAGCACCCTAAATTTATTTTCAATCCTTCTAAAGAAAGTTTATTTGCTATCAAAATGAAGAAAAAGGTGTACAAAAAATTTCAGGCTAAACTAAAAAAGGTTAAGGAGTCGAACTGTGATAGTTGTAACACCTGCAATGTATGTATCAGTGCTCATATTGCATGGGATGAATATAGAAAACAGCGCAACCTAACTAATAAAATCACAAAAGCTAACAAAAGAGAAAATTTAGTTAATGATCTCAAAGCCAAAAGTGCAAAGAATGACCTAAAAGGGATATGGCAATCAATTAAGCTTGCTGCTAATGAACCCACTAAATCGTCACAAGACTCCAATATTGATGACCAGCTTATAAATGCAGAAAACCTTAACTCTCATTTCACAGAAATAGGTCCCAAAATCAATGCTTCTACTCCCATTTATAGGAACATATCGTTTAGAGATTTCCTCATTCCTGAAGATAATATAAGTAGTTTTGAAACATTCAGTGAGGTTTCTAGTGACAAAATTAAGGATTACATAATGTCTCTATCATCAAATAAGGCAGTGAATGACCAGATTCCACTAAGAATAATCAAGGCAATCCTTCCAATCACCATACACTGTATAACACATATAGTTAACTTAAGCTTATCTACAGGCCAGTTCCCTGAATCATGCAAGCAAGCTGTAGTAACACCAATTTTCAAAGGTGGTGATAGGTATGATCCAAATGATTATAGGCCAATATCAATACTTCCAATCGTGTCAAAATGTATAGAATACTGTGTGAATGAGCAACTTTCTGACTACTTGAAAACAATAAGCTACTTACAGAACATCAACATGGGTTTCGAAAGAACAACTCTACTACTTATCTTGCTCTTGATATGTTTGATAGAATATTTGACAGTAAATGTAAAGGACAAATACCAGCTATTATTTTTCTGGATATAAGGAAAGCCTTTGATACTGTTGACCACAAGATACTGTTAGATAAGTTAAAATTCTATGGTGTTGATGGAACAGTAATCCTATGGATTGAAAATTATCTAAGTGGTAGGAAACAGGCAACTAAGTTTTTAGGAAAACAGAGCACTTTCTTATGTATCAAGTTTGGTATGCCACAGGGTAGTTTACTAGGACCCCTTCTTTTTAGCATATATATCAATGACCTGGTCAGAGCATGCAACTTATCAAGTCCTTATCTCTTTGCTGATGATGGAGCTCTTCTATTTGAAAACATATGCCGTAGGAGTTATCTAAGTATAAGAATTGAAATGCTCACTATAGTTAAATGGCTGAGTGTTAATAAGCTATCCTTGAACGTAGATAAAACTAGAATCATCATATTTGATAATGCTAACTTTTCTGTCAAAATAAATTTAGGAAATAATTACCATATTAAAGAATGTAAGTCTTATAAATACCTTGGACTGATGGTTGACAATCTCCTTAAATTTAACATCCATGTTGATTATATTAAGAAAAAGATCCAGAAAAGGATAGGAGCTATGTATAGGGGAAGTAGTCTATTGCCTATAAAATATCGTAAAATGTTTGCAAATTCACTGATCTTACCTCATTTCGATTATCTAGATACAATCTATGGTAGGGCATCAAAATGTAAACTTAATGAGCTTGATATTTTATATAAGAAAGTGGCTAAAATTGCCCTAGGAGTTGAAAAAACTGAAAGCAGTATTAATGTTTATAGAGACATGAAATGGCTCCCATTGCATTTAAGGCGTCAGGTTCATCTTTCTAGTTTAAAATACTCAATGGCCAAAGTCCTAGTAACTTTATCAATAAATTTAATTACATCTCAGGTGGGAGCAGAGATGGCGCATTATGTAATCTTTACACACACCAAGGTCCAAAAATCTGAAAAAATTTTTACTATTTAGGGTGCCAAAGCTTGGAACAATGTCCCAATAGACCTAAGAAATATAAATGATCCCAAGATATTTGGTAAAAGTATAAATCACTTCTTCTAGACTCAGTAACCAATGATACTGGCTATGTTGTCAACAACGCATTTGACTACATCTATAAGTCTTCGTAAATTGGGAGCATAACCTGAATTCTTAAATTATATACTTGAGGTCATTTTTGTAGATAAATACAGAGAAAGGCTTCCCACTACACTTGATTACAAATGATAGAACTACATCTTGCAATGACCATAGTGACCAAACATGCTTTAAGCATTCACGAGACTGTTGTTATTAACAGCTGCATTTGTTTTGATTAATTTATATAATAATATTATTGTTGAGTATCAACTACTGTACCTTATGTTCTAAATTATTTGCATTTATTTTTATGACCGACGTTTCAATTTTATTTCTAACCTTCGATAATGCATAATATTTTAGTGCTGAGGGTTTTTAATTTTAACCTTAATTTATTTTATTGAATTATTGACTTGGGCACGTCATTTCATTTATGCAGCCTGACCTTGGCAAGTCACTAAAATGCAACTTATTCTGTAAATATGTTCAGTTTAAAACCTACAGTATGTACTTATTTTAGAGGGCACACATTATTTATGTTTGAGAAAAAACAATTTTTGGCCTCTTCTGATATGGTTTTACATATATAATGTATAGATAGTCCTTTGGGGGGGGCCCCTTTTAACAGCTTAAGATTGCCCCGGGCTTTCCCCCAACCAAAAGCCCCCTTTTTAAATTGGGTTTATTTTTCCATTGGTAAAACAAATAATTGAATTGTTGAAAAATTTTTTAAAAACCCGACCGCACCGCTTAGGAGGGTTGTGGCACTTCCCCCAGACTCTCGGGACTTTTTGGGTACTCAGCATAGAGGCTATAAACCCCACATGGGTGCCCCATGGTGGTTTGGGCAACAAAAAGGTCAGGGGCCCCCGGGTTGACTACCGTGATCCCTTGGTAACAATGGCATGAAGGCCCGTCCCCCAAAACCGAGCCTGAAATTCCGTTGGGGGGGCTGGGGGGGTTTTTTCTGGTGGGGGGGTTTGGGGGATGGGGGGTTGTTGTTGGGGCACATCAAGGTAGCTTAGAAGATAATGTGGGAAAAGGGTTTCCCTTTTTGTTTTTTTTAAGATTTTTTTTAAAAAAAAATTTTTGGTTGAAAAAACCCCCGGCCTTTTTTTTTAAAGTCTCGACGCCCCTTAATGGGAAGCCGTAGCGTAGCTTAGGTAAGCGCAAGCAAGCACCTGTACCTGGTTAGTGAATGTCAAATAAAAACAAATCTAAAATTTGAAAGGTGTTTTAATTCAACCTTAATTATTTTCAAAAAATCATAGTATAACTTAATTGGATCGGATTGGATCTTTATTTTCTATCCATTTTCAATATGTAAATATGAGCAAGCAAAAGAACAGATTGAAAAATTTAATCTTTATTACAACAAGAGACATAAATAATGTCTAATTTTGCAGTAGTGGTTTCTATTTGACCACTAATGCACCTTTTTTCAAACAAAACCGTTTCCTGACATAAATGTTACTGCAGAAGGACATAGGTACTTAGGCTCATACATTGGCTCTGAAGAAGGGAAAGCTAACTTTGTCAATAAGGAGGTTGATGAATGGATCAAAGACATTACTGGCTAGCAGAAATAGCATCATCAGAGCCACAGCTTTATGGGATTGTGTATGGTGCTTCAAAAGGTGGAATTTTCTAGCAAGAACTACACCAGGAGTGTCAGAACTGTTGAGTAGGCTAGAATACCACATTAAAGATGTATTCATTCCAGTAATCCTCGGAAAACTGCATGTCTCTGAGCAGTTAAGAAAGATATTTGCTCTACCAGCTAGAATGGGTGGTCTCAGCATTGCAAACATTTGTCAAACAGCAGAGTTGGAATATGGAAATTCTACACTAGCAATGGAAGATCTGACAAATGCCATATACAACCAAGAGAGCTCATTCAAATTTGATGAATCCAACCAAAATAAAGTCATCACACAGGTCAAGAAGAATAGACAAACCTTCTATGATCAATATAAGAATGATTTGGAGAAAGAGATCAGCCCTCTTGTACAGCGACAACTAGAACTACTCTCAAGAGAAAGGGCCTCATCTTGGCTTACATCACTACCCTTGAAAGAATATGGTTTTCTATTGAATAAACTAGAGTTCCAAGATGCCATCAGCTTGAGGTATAACTTGACTTTAAGCTCATTGAACAGGGCCACGTTATGTGTGTGTGGTGAACCTAGCACAATAAAACCACTGTCTAACCTGCAAGCTTTGGTGGCTATGTTTCCTGAGACATGATCACTGAAAGGTACCATTGCAAAATTACTAGAACAGGTATGCAAGGACACAGTTGTTGAACCAAGCCTGATACCTATAACCACTGAACAGTCACAAAGGTACATGTGAGCCGATGGGCCGATTTGATGTATGCACAAGAGTGTTTCTGGACGCCTTTGGACAGAGCATTTACTGATATAAGGGTATTGCACCCACAAGCTCAATCCAATGCAAACACTAGCCTCTTTCAGATGTACAGGAGACACATAGAATGAGAGAAGAAAAGCAAATACAATGACAGGGTACTGCAGGTTGAAAGGCCACTTTTACACCTCTAGTTTTCAGCACAACTGAGGCATGGGCAAATCTTAAGCAGCTAGGTTCCTAAAGCTAACTTGGCTGTGAAATTGACAATAAGAGTGGGCAATCCTACAGTAACACTGTTGCCTTCGTGAGGAGGACGATAAGATCTGACCTTCTCAAGACATGTGTCATTTCACTCCAAGCAGAGAGGCAAACCCAAGGGAAAAACATCAGAAATGGACACACTTGATCTGAATCTCATACCAAAACTGATTACTAATTGATTGGGGACATTTACTCCCATATCTTGTTGTTGAGATAAAATGAAATTTGAAATTTGATTTTTACCATAAGGCCAGTTCTTATATTCTAACTTTGCTTTCACCCTTTAGTTTCAGAAGTTTGATAATTTTATTCATCAGTAATTTATCAAATTTGTTTTACACTCAGTTTATTCTATAATCAGATTTGTAATCATGTTTCTCGGTGCTCTGGGATTCCCCAACATCAAATTACATTATATGACATTCATATACGTTGTTTTTATATATTGATATTCGCCAGACTGTTGAAAATATTTTGATTTATTGTTATTTATTGTTATTGCGATACACCATTCATTATGAATGTCTGGTGCTTACTCGAGCTATATAATATTTTATAATAATAATAATAATAAACTATGGTGGCTTAAAGACAGCAACAAAAGAAGTTAAAACTAACCCTTTATGTACAGCTATCTGTTAGAGCAGAAATAAAAAGTTCAATTCAAAATTTCAAAAGAAATGCATAAAGTATGTTGATTCAAAGCATCATAATCAAAATGTTCTCCAATGTATATTTAATTAATTTTCAATTGGTTGTGATATTAAAACTTTTCTTGAATAAAAAGGTCTTAAGTTTGTTCTTAAAAATCCCAATATCAGTACATTCTTTAAGTTCAGATGGAAGTTTGTTCCAAAGAGTAGGCGGAGATTTTTTACACACAGTTCAATTGATAGATGGACAGCATTTCAGGTACCTAATAGCTAGTAACTAGTTCTGATCTTACCATTTTGGACAAGATTTTTGGTTATCATGCCTTTGTGCTGTGCATGGAGACTGATGTCGATAGTGCTGGTTGGTGGGTCTATGCCCCTTAACCTCAGCATTTTTCTTCACAGTTTAAACAATCTTTGTCATGACCTAAACCATAAATTTTCATCCCCGACAACATTATAAGCAGTAAAAGGCTTAGTTTTGTAGAGAAATCATAATATCCAGGCTACCGACTGGCTTCGGCAGGGTTAAGACATCTTTATGTGCACGACGATCCCCTTTACATCATTCTCTAAAATAACATAATTAAATTTGATATCCTGATAATAATAATCTAAAAATTTAAAATAATTGAAATAAGTATCAATTATAAAATAAAATAAAAATATCAACTAAAAAATATCAACTAAAAAATATCAACTAAAAATATATAGCATTATGGATAGCCAAAAACAATTGAAAATTGTTTGGGTTTCGCAGCCACTCCAGTTTCAAAAATTATACGATTAAAAATATTGATATGACTTTTAATCGCAGCCCGTCCGTGGCGGTGTGCTTTGGTTACGAAGAAATATCTTGGTCACACATATGATGTGAACTTATTAAATTGTACACTCGTGCAAACTTTCCACTTCATTTTTTCGGAACATCTTCACAATCAGATGCTGTCACACCAACCTGCTAACCATAATAAGTGTGACGGCGTGTTTCCTGGATATTCTAGCGGTCTCATGTTCATAAGTCGCATTGTTCAACTGATGATTGAAGTAAATTTATTTTTCTCTAATTGCGACGTACAAGGGAAGAATTATTAACCTTCGTTTCCCTTTTGTACGTCGCAATTAGAGGAAAATTAGAATTTACTTCAATCATCAGGCGTGTTTCCTATCGACTTAAAATCATGCATTATCAAAGTAGTGGTACTTGCTTTACGCGTTAACTCACGCTTTATTAGTTAATTGAAGGAGGTATGATTCAAATGGCAGTGAGATGTTGTAATTGAATTTTAAGTTCTGCTCATTTCTTAGTAACTAAAGCACACCGCCACGGACGGGCTGCGATTAAAAGTCATATCAATATTTTTAATCGTATAATTTTTGAAACTGGAGTGGTTATGAAACCCAAAACAATTTTCAATTGTTTTTTGGCTATCCATATCACTCTTTTTGGCATAAAACTTACTTAATCAGTTCAAGTTAATGATACCGTTGGAATTAAGTCGCTTTTATTTTTACTTCTTGAGTTATAAGCGATAATTACTTTAATTGGTCAATTAATTAATTAAGCGGTTGGCAACCGGTACTTAAGTCGAACGAATGAATCGTATTTTCGGCGTATGTTAATGATGCCGTTGAGATTAAGACGCTATCATTTTTTCCTGTTCCCAATCGCGTTTTTTGTTTTACAAAAAGGCATTGAGAAAAGGTTAGCAGAGATCGTGTTTTGTGGGGGTTGTGTGTATACTACCTTTACGCGTACTGTTAAATCTGAAATAGGTGGTGGTGCTGCGCGCGACCAAATTTGGTCGTATGTACGTACGTATGCTCCATTTTCAAGCATTCAACTGCTCCTTTATAATAACACTGGGGTCAGAGTAGCTTAGTGTAGTGGCATCCTTTGCATTGTAGGCTGCAGCTAGCTTTGTAGGTATATGAGTTCAATGCTCTGTTCATTCTGATGTTGAAATTAATTCTTTTTCTAAAACTTAACAATTCTTAAATTGCATTAAATCAAAACTTAATCAATTTTCACGATATTAATCAAATAATTGATTGGATTTGAACAATCACTTAGTCGAGTCATTCGGCCTTCTTTAAGTAGCTGGCAATTTACAATGGGCAGTATAATTGAAATTAGCTATGAATGATATTAAGAATTGACCAGAGGAAAGTAAGACATGAGAGTTTGTCTCGGTTCATGATTGATAATAATGATATCTGAATCATTAATTTTGGTCAGTTGTCATATTGTTAATCTCAGTCTTGAAAATATCAAGGCGGAGTACAATAATAGCGAACATTGCAATGGTTGGATACCGCAACGCAACACAAAGGAAAATGTAACGCGTAACGAAAAAAGTGATCATAAATATGAAACTCTGAACGGCGCGCAACTAAACGAATCTTGAAAGAGTTCTACGAAACAGCGGGAACGCGCGCGCGAACATTTGGCACGTGGAACGAAATCGCCCACGTGATATTTAGATTTGCGCGCGTTAATTCAAACTTGTAAGGGAGGGAAATATATATGACGGCATGTTTTAATACCAGCCCCAGGGAACAGGAAATTAAGCGCCTGCATACGGAACAACGGGCACAAGAAATACGCCGGCAGGCGCAATTCTTGTTACTCTTTAAGTTATAGGCGATAATTACTTTAATTGGCCAATTAACTTATTAAGCGGTTGGCAACCGGTACTTAAATCGAACGAATAAATCGTATTACCGTCGTATGTTAATGATGCCGTTAAAATTAAGACGCTATCATTTTTACTCTTTAAGTTATAGGCGATAATTACTTTAATTGGCCAATTAACTAATTAAGCGGCGCGCAACTCGTACTTAAATAAGACGTACAAATCGTAATTTTGGCTTAAGTTACTGATGCCGTTGGAATTAAGTCGCTATCATTCTTACTTTTTGAGTTATAAGCGATAATTACTTTAATTGGCCAATTAACTAATTAAGCGGCGCGCAACTCGTACTTAAATAAAACGTACAAATCGTAATTTTGGCTTTAGTTACTGATGCCGTTGGAATTAAGTCGCTATCATTCTTACTTTTTGAGTTGTAGGCGATAATTACTTTAATTGGCCAATTAACTAATTAAGCGGCGAGCAACTGGTACTTAAATTAAACGAATAAATCGTAATTTTGACGTAAGTTAATGATGCCGTAAAAATTAAATCGCTATCATTCTTACTTTTTGAGTTATAAGCGATAATTACTTTAATTGGCCAATTAACTAATTAAGCGGCGCGCAACTGGTACTTAAATAAGACGTACAAATCGTAATTTTGGCTTTAGTTACTGATGCCGTTGGAATTAAGTCGCTATCATTCTTACTTTTTGAGTTATAGGCGATAATTACTTTAATTGGCCAATTAACCAATTAAGGAATTGTCATTTTAAAATTTAATATGGCCTAGACCACGCACACCATTCTGAAGTTTCATATGCCGTTTAGATTATGATTCTATCTTTTATAGTTCTTGAGAACACTCAAACACAATTTTTATCATCGTCGTAGTCCATGTTCTAATTTTTGATAAAATAGCGTTTTTTTGATAATTTATTGTGAGAAAACGACGCGGTCGATTTTCATGAAATTTACAGGGTTTGTTATTCATGTTATGGACTACGCCTGTACAAATTTTTATGACCAACAGATTGAATTAACATGTAAAAAACGCGACTCGAAAATGGCAATTTTCGCGATTTACTGTATTTTTATATAATAGGCGCTGGCAAACGTATTTTTCAATACTTGAAAAACGGTTCCGCGACCACTTTTTGCACTTCATGCTGGTACTACCGGCTTGTTTTGTAGTCTGGCCAGCAGTCTCGGCCCTTCGGGCCGGGACTGCTGGCCTGTTGGACTGCCCTCGGCCCTACGGGCCGAGGGCATCTGCCCTTCGGGCAGATGCTCCCAGGCAGCATCCCCGGCCCTTCGGGCCGGGGATGCTTACTCTCGGATGCCCTCGGCCCTTCGGGCCGAGGGCATCTGCCCTTCGGGCAGATGCCCTCGGGTTTTTTTTTCCGTGGCTGCGGGCGCTTGCCAGCGCCCTGATACGTTAATACGTTATACAGTGTATGTATATCAAACAGCACGGCAAGCAACAGAGCAAGACTGAATACAAGAACCGTAACATAAACAACGCCTTGAAATGAAACCTCTGATCAAATTAGATAAAGTACATGGAGGTGTATCAAGTAATCAATACATCTCTACATTCTCTACCAAATTTTCTCATCAGCTCATGTCTACTGACAATTAACGCATACATCTTACTAAGTCTTTCTTGCTTATATCCAAGTTTTATGAAATCATCTTTAATCCTAATTACCCTTTCTGAAAAATTATTAAAATCAGTGCATATACGTGAATATCTTACAACTTGTGAATAGAAGGTACCATACAGAATTTCACTCGATTGGTTACTTTTAATTGGTTGATATTGAACTATGTTGAAGTTAAAATTATCACGCTTATCATATACTTTACTTACAAATTTACCATCTACGATACTTATTTCTAAATCTAGCACATTTGCACAGTTATCGATGCTAAATATTATGGGATCCTTATTTTCTTGATACCATCATGAGGTTAATGCTTGTGAGAGGGGAAATTCTGTTTCTAAAGAGCAATTTTTCTAGCTGCTTACCTATTTTATCGCCATTAATACATTAATGTGAATGGTGGAATGGGGAATGAAGCAGCTAGGTTTCTCAAACATCTGGCAGTAAAGATCAGTAACAAAACAGGACAATCCTACAGTGATATTGTTGCTTTTGTACGAAGACGCCTAAGGTTCGACCTCCTAAAGACTTGTGTAATTTCACTCCGAGGTTTTAGAGGTGAACCTCAACCTCATTCCAAAAATAAATAAATAAAAGATGCTTATTAATCGCTCTAAAGCTATAATAGGTCTAAACTTAACGACGCAATGTCAAAAAGAAATAACCCAGCCATCTAAAGCGACTCATAAAAAAGCAACAAAATCACTTATGCATGAATTCCTCAGCATTTAAATAACTTGGCATATTATTACCTGTTTAGTGTTACCTAACTAAATGCCATATGAAAATAATATGTCTTTAATTTCTTTTTAAAATCTTCCACAAAGCTACATGTTCTTAATTCATAAGGAAGTCCATTCCAAATATAAGGGGCTGAAAAACTGAATGCTCTGTCAGTTTGAATATAGTTAGGAACATTAGGGACATTTAACAAAAAAATAATCATCTTCATTCCTAAGTGTCCTATTTAGCTGTCCTTTAACATTAATGAGTTTTGATAAATATGAAGGAGCAATATTATTGATACATTTGTAAGTCATCAGGGCAATCTTATTATCAATTCTAAATTTAACAGGCAAAAAATGTGCTTCTTTTAAATAGGGAGTAACATGGTCAAACATTTTAATCCTCTTTCCAAAAATAAATCGTACACAAGCATTTTGTATTTTTATTAATTAAAAACTAAGTTTAAGAAGAACTGTTTGAGATCCCTATGTGAATCATAGATATGCTATAGATAATTAGTGTGTACCTATTGTGTACCTCCTTCTCAAATGTATTGCTTTGATTGTTAGAAATTTTTCAGGAAGTTTTTCACCCCTGGGGCCAGCTTTACTATGCAGGGGCGGGGCCAAGTCCAATTTTGTCCAATTATGTCCAAGGTTAACCTGATTTTCAGGAATTGGACAAAAAATCATTGGACAAAATTGGACAAAATTAGACAAAATTGGACATATTAACTTTACAAATTCCGGAAACTAAATTTCACTCACTTGTGGTGTTTTGAATTCCACAAAGTCCACAAATGAAATTTTACTCTGGCTCCATATCACAATAAAGGGTGGTCTTGTCAGATTTTAGGGACAAAATGGAAACGGAAACGTACATATTTGGGCACACTGGAAGAACTCCAACTGGCAAAAACTAGAATAATGGAAAGATGGAAGTGGAAATGGAAATGGAAATAATTGCTGGATTACATTAAATTGTAGTATGGCGAGTGATGTATCAATGACACCATTCTGACGTATCACTAACACCAGTAAGACATATCACTGACTTCAGTCTGACGTACCAATGGCTTCAGTCTGTCTGACGTATCCCTGACATCAGTCTCTCAGTATGACGTTAGATGAATGACAGACACCAGTCTGACGTTAGATACATCAATGACACTAGTGTGACGTTAGACACATCACTGACACCTGTCTGACGTATCACTATCATTGACACCCGTCCTACATACCACTGACACCAGTCTGACGTATCACTGACAGCAGTCTGATGTATTAGTGAAACCAATCTGGAGTATCACTGACACCAGTCTGACGTATCACTGACACCAGTCTGATGTATTAGTGAAACCAATCTGGAGTATCACTGACACCACTCTGACGTATCACTGACACCAGTCTGATGTATTAGTGAAACCAATCTGAGTATCACTGACACCAGTCTGACGTATCACTGACACCAGTCTGATGTATTAGTGAAACCAATCTGAGTATCACTGACACCACTCTGACGTATCACTGACACCAGTCTGATGTATTAGTGAAACCAATCTGGAGTATCACTGACACCAGTCTGACGTATCACTGACACCAGTCTGATGTACCTATTAGTGAAACCAATCTGGAGTATCACTGACACCAGTCTGATGTATTAGTGAAACCAATCTGGTGTATCACTGACACCACTCTGACGTATCACTGACACCAGTCTGACGTATTAGTGAAACCAATCTGGAGTATCACTGACACCAGTCTGACGTATCACTGACACCAGTCTGATGTATTAGTGAAACCAATCTGGAGTATCACTGACACCACTCTGACGTATCACTGACACCAGTCTGATGTATTAGTGAAACCAATCTGGAGTATCACTGACACCAGTCTGACGTATCACTGACACCAGTCTGATGTATTAGTGAAACCAATCTGGAGTATCACTGACACCAGTCTGACGTATCACTGACACCAGTCTGATGTATTAGTGAAACCAATCTGGAGTATCACTGACACCACTCTGACGTATCACTGACACCAGTCTGATGTATTAGTGAAACCAATCTGGAGTATCACTGACACCAGTCTGACGTATCACTGACACCAGTCTGATGTACCTATTAGTGAAACCAATCAGGAGTATCACTGACACCAGTCTGACGTATCACTGACACCAGTCTGATGTATTAGTGAAACCAATCTGGAGTATCTCTGACACCAGTCTGATGTATCACTGACACCAGTCTCATGTACCACCGACACCAGTCTGATGTACCACCGACACCAGTTCGGCGTATCACTGAAAACAGTCTGATTTATCATTTACACCAGTCTAACAGATCAATGACACCAGTGTGACATACCAATTACCACTGATTCCAGTCAGACGTATCCGATATCATCGACACCAGTCTAAGTAAGACGTATCACTGACACCAGTCTGAAGTACTAGTAAGACGTATCGCTGACACCAGTAAGATGTTAGTAGACGCATCACTGAAGTTAGACATATTATCACTGAAACCAGTCTGAAATAAGACGTGTCAATGATACCAGTCTGAAGTTAGACGTATCACCGACACCAATTGACGTTTCACCAGTCTGCCATACCACAGATTCCAGTCAGACGTATCACTGACACAAGTCTAAGTAAGATGTATCACTGACACCAGTCTGAAGTAAGACATATCAATGACACCAGTCTGATGTTAGACGTGTCCATGTCACCAATTTGAAGTTAGACATATCACTGAAACCAGTCTGAAGTAAGACGTGTCAAATGTCAATGCTTCAATGATGCCAGTCTAAAGTTAGACGTATCACCGAAACCAGTCTGATGTATCACCAAGACCTGTCTATTCACGTTAGACGTATCACTGAATCCAGTCTGACGTTAGACATATGAGTGTCATCCGTCGGAAGTTAGATGTATCCCTGACACTAGTCTAATTTTAGATGTATCACTGACACCAGTCTGAAGTAAGACGTATCACCGACACCAATTTGAGGTATCACTGTCTCCAGTATGACATATTGCTGACACCAGTCTGACGTATCACCGACACCAGTCTGACGTTAGACATATCACTGACATAGGAAACTGCTGGTAACTGGTTAACCAAACCGTAACTGAAATACTGGTTGACCGGACTTGCCAACTGTAACCGAAACCGTAACCGTAACCGTAACCGATTTTTTAAAATTAACTGATTAGGGCAAACGGAAGGTTAACCGAATAACTGAACCGTAACCGAAAATCGGTTTAACTGGCCCTCTTTGTCTAACCCTAACTGTCACCGGATTTATTGAAAAAAGGTAACCGGTCGTTTGCTATCACTGACACAATTCTGAAGTTAGATGTATCAGTGATACCAATGACCAGTTTGAACTTTGACGTATCACTGAAGTCAGGTTGGAGTTTCACTGATGTGTGATTGTCGGTGGATCCCATGATTCTGTCTTTGATACTACAAACAGGAACTGGTCGATTCAAACCGAATCAAGCCGAAACAAGCGGAACAAACCAAAACCACCCCGAGCCAACCCAAAAACTTCCCCAAATGTAGCCGAAATGATCCGAAACAACGAATCAACCCAAAACAAGTGAATCAACCCGAGTTAACCCCAACCCTAACCATAACACGGGTTGATTCAGGTTGATTCACTTACAGTTTCGGATTGTTTCGGGATGATTTGCTTGTTTTGGTTCGTGTCGGGGAGGTTTTTGGATTGTTTCGGGTTGTTCCGCTTGTTTCGGCTTGATTTGGCTAGTTCCTACTTGTAATATCGAAGATGATTATGTGTAGAGGTCCTAGAGAGGTCATGGTCCTCTGTGATGGAAAGATTCTAAACAAAGAGTATTGGTTCAGAATGCCGTGGCAATCGCTTATAATATAGTCCATCCAACGGAGTAATGAGCTCTATACTAACAGACAGTAAACAAGGAATCACGGAATCAAGCATTATTTTGTTTCCACTTTCATTTTTAATTCCATTTCCACTTTTTGCCTGTCGATATTCTTCCACTATATAGGCTATATCATGAGGACTTAATTTCCGAAAGAAAATAGGCTACAGTAAGATACCTACCATGGCTATGGTCATACCTTAGGAGGTGTATTTATGTGGAGTAAAATTTTGGTGTTTACGGTGGTGTGTCGAACTCATATATGCGCGGCGTAATAGTGCGCGGCTCGCTGCCTGTAATTAACAGGCAGCGAGCCGCGCACGATTACGCCGCGCATTGAAAAGCCGCGCACATATGAGTTCGACACGCCCCTGTTACAAATTTGGTAGGTTGTATTTGGGGATATTTCTCAAGTCATTGCTCTAGTTAACATGTGATAATGACGTCATTTTGAACTGTCATGGTGGGTAAAAATATGGGAATTTTTCCGTAAAATCCCCAAATTACAACCTTTATAAATACACCTCCTAAGGTATATGATATTGACACTCAATAGAGGGATTGTTGGATTGTATATTTGATTATGGAATTATAATTGATGAACTCATCCAAAGCTATACAGCCTAAGAGTTGGAAGCAAAAAATGTCCAATTTTGTCCAATTTTGTCCAAAGTTAACCTCATTTTTGAGAATTGGACAAAAAACCATTGGACAAAATTGGACAAAATTGGACTTGGCCCCGCCCCTATGCATTCTATCTTGATATAATTGACATGTTGAAAAAATAATGTGAATGATAGCCAAGTTTTTTTTTACAATCCAGAAAATTCTACATGTTAACTACTCATTGCATTGTGGTTTTCATTATCACCAGTGTGTATGCAATCTTTGAATGCTTTATTTGCAGTGATAGAATGTTATCATGCCCAAGATTGACAAACTTCTCAAGAAACTTAGCTAGTGTGGCCAAGTACCAGTCCCGTAAGAGGCGGGCTCTTATGTACATGCCTGGTGATGATCTGAGAAAAATATCAAAAGCATCAACATTAGATCTAGATCTAGCTGTTCTTGATTGTGAAGATGCAGTAGCCATGAACAATAAAACTGCTGCCAGAGATGTTATTTGCGAGGCCCTTCAAAAATTGGATTTTGGTAGAACAGAAAGAGGTATTAGAGTTAATAGTGTGTCTTCAGGCATATTTGAGAGTGACATCAGCTGCTTCTTGAACAATCCTTGTCAACCTGACATTTATATGATCCCCAAAGTTGATACACCAGATGAGTGTGTTCATATAAATGAAGTGGTTTCCAAGATATCACCTGATCCTGTTCCAATAATATTCCAGACAGAATCAGCTATAGGTCTCATCAACTTACATGAAATAATCAAAACATTTTGTGCATCTTCACATATCATCCCTGTTGCTATCGTTTTTGGTGCAGATGATTATGTCAGTGACATAAATGGTTTGAGGGATGATATTAATGCTGTGGTTTATGCTAGGCAAAAAATAGTGACACATGCAAGGGCTTATAACTTACAACCTATTGATAGAGTCCATATTGAATTCAAAGACTTAGAAAGTTTGCAGTTGGAATCATACCAAGGCTTTGGTTTTGGATTCACAGGTAAACAATGCATCCATCCTTCTCAAGTTCCAATCATACAGGAAGCATTTTCACCTTCTGCATCTCAGGTAGAGTATGCCAGATCATTGATCAATAGTTTTAATGAAAATCAGGCTGCTGGTAAAGGTGCATTCACTTTCAGAGGAAAAATGATTGATAGGCCAACTTTACTGCAAGCTCAGAACATTGTTGATATGTACAAAGAGTATCCTTGAAGCTAGAAGCAGCATAGATTAATATAAATACACTAAACCAGCAATTGAATTTAACTCAGCATAGATGGTATTGATCATAAGTCATCCAATTTACCTATCAAAATGATGAAGATCCTCTCTGCTGCATATTTAGGTCCACTTGAAAAAAGCTGAAGAAACTGTGAATGTTGATATTCAGAGCTGATTTTTTCATTTAAGGTGTTGAAGGTATCATGTTATTAAGCATGCTGTACAGTGTTTAGATGTTTGCAACTAATACATCCGTTTTATGACAACTTAATAATGGTAAATTCAATGTCTGTGTGTAAATATGACATTAAATCTTCAGTGCATAGTAGTTAATCGAAGAAATTTGGCATTTGATTATGAATTTCTGTCCCATTTAGTTATTTGTTTGTTGTCTAATTTACTACAATCCCTAGGCACAGGCCAGAATAAACAGTTTTAATACAAGAAAATATATTTGTACCCTTGCCATGTAGAATCACAAATCAGTTCATTTGTTTATCTATAATTAAATAATTACAAATTTGAGCAAGGAGGTAGTGTGGTCCTGAGCATTTTTGCCAGGTACATCAATCATGTTAAAATGGATGAACAAGACTAAAAGCAATGATGGGGATGCTTATACATCAACAATAGATGGAATGAAGAAAGTCTACAAGAAGTTTGTGAGGCCACTAGAAGAAATGTACAGATACCAGGAATTTTACTCTCCACTTCTAACTGACAGGTATAATTCTATGATATGACATGGTTTGGCATGGTTTCTGCATTCACTGATTTTACAATGCACTTTTATACAATTTTAAATAACAGATGTATATGCAATTTGGGTATAATCTCATAAACTTCACTTCTTCTTGAAACATATAGTTTAAATTTGACTTGTTTCAGTGACTTTGATGCTCCCCTACCGTTATGTTGCTTGGTCAGTACTCCACTGGTAAGACTACATTTATCAAGTACCTTCTGGAGACAGACTATCCTGGTCTTCGATTGGACCTGAGCCAACCACTGATAAGTTCGTGGCTATCATGCATGGCGAACAAGACCAGATTATCCCTGTTTGGGAGAATGCACCAACATTACTGTATTAATACCAGAGTTTTTAAATATATTATGAATTTTGCTGTGGTCTGTGGATGGTTTTCCATCCCCTGTTCAGTGATGCTGGTGCCATTCCCCTTATTTATATTTAATGTTATTAATTTAATAACATTTTCTATGCATCGGACACCACCTCGTCCAGGATTATGTTCTTCAGCTTGTTGTCGATGTTCTTGAGCGCTTTGCACGATGATATGTGACCGGGGACACCGGCAGGGGTTTTGGGGATTGCACCGGTAGGGGTTTTAG
Organism: Beroe forskalii; assembly: GCA_011033025.1. Classification (NCBI taxonomy): domain Eukaryota; kingdom Metazoa; phylum Ctenophora; class Nuda; order Beroida; family Beroidae; genus Beroe; species Beroe forskalii. The sequence continues at coordinate 29,796 of WFMF01000207.1, forward strand.
CTCGAGACACTCTCCTCCCGCCGCGCGGGTAAGCTGAAAGGGAGTGTTTTGAGGGATACAGTGGGGCTGAAAGGGGGTGTTTTGAGGGGCACAGTGGGGCTGAAAGGGGGTGTTTTGAGGGGCACAGTGGGGCTGAAAGGGGGTGTTTTGAGGGGCACAGTGGGTGAAAGGGGTTGATTTGAGGTGCGCAGGGGTATGCAGTAACGTAGCGAGGGTGAGATCAGGGTATGCAATATATTTCCAAAATCCAAGATTCCAAGGTATACAGAATTTCAGTTATGAGGTTAGTTAAGTCTAATCGACTATGATTAGATAATTTGGGATACGCCACTGTCGACAATGGATGCATCGTCACTGCATTGGTAGTTTATGGATCGCCACTGTCAACAATGGCGACTATTCCAATTCGATCCTTTTGCTAATCTCTCTATCATCCTTTCTTCAGCCAGTCCGCGCATGATATTTGTAACAAAAGCTGCTTTAATCAACTGAATCTATTCCATAAGAAAAGACTCATTTGTATAACAATCAAAGATAATGAAACCTATTCAAAAGAGAATTAAACATCTCTAATATAATTTCGCAACCTCTGTAATATTATTTTGTACGTCCGTAAAGTTTTTTGTCCTTTTGTAGACACATTTTGAAGCGTGCACGTGCAGTATGGATATATGCGCGCGCGTTGCTATGGTTACATATTGCGCGAGCGCGATCATTTCTGTTTAATACTGTTTTGAATACGTTGCTGCGTAACTTTTGATGTGATTGGAACTTTTTGATGCAGTAGAAAGTATTTAGTTGTTTTGAAATTTGCGAACGAGGTGCTGCGTAGCAGCGCCGAGTGAGCTGTGTATCTGCAGGCCCAACGGGCCTGCTAGTCTCTAATATAATTTCGCAACCTCTGTAATATTATTTTGTACCTCCGTCACGTCTTTTGTCCTTTTGTAGACACATTTTTAAGCGTGCACGTGCAGTATGGATATAGGCGCGCGCGTTGCTATGGTTACATATTGCGAGCGCGATCACTTCTGTTTAATGCTGTTTTGAATACGTTGCTCCGCGTAACTTTTGAACGGATTGGAATTTTTTGATGCGGTAAGAAGTATTTAGTTGATTCGAAATTTGCGAACGAGGTGCTGCGTAGCAGCGCCGAGTGAGCTGTGTATTAGCAGGCCCTACGGGCCTGCTAGTCTTATATATAAAGTAAAGTCACACGTGAATAATGTTTGTTTGTGCCGCTGTATAAAATTAAATTTGAACTTGCCAAGAAAATATCAAGAGAAACGAATGCAAAAGGGAGAAATGAGGCGCCGTTGCTATGGAAACTAATTTTTGCACGTGCACATTATAATCAGTTCTATGCGAGTGCTTTCTATTACGCAACTACTGTTTAAATGAGCTGTGCTGTAGTTTTTGAAGATTTTACGTTTTCCTTATACTTCGAAGTCGAGATCTCAAGATTGAGAATGGACATAGCTTGAATAACGGAGGATACTTCAGATGGATTGTTTTCATAAAATTGTGGCATATGTTTCTCGATGATCAATAATGATAACAGTAGTAATTGTAGTTTAAAAATTTACCGTTAAGAGCAATTCAAAGTTTAGGTGTTCAATCTAATCGAGTCGAATGTAGCTGAAGCAGATAACAAAGAATTGATCCTGGGCTGGAACAATGTGAACGAAACAAAATTGTCCAATGTCAGTATGATAATCAATTTTCAGAATTAATATCATCTTGCAATCAAAACGGAACAAAATTCACATGGTTTAGCTCGACTAAGAGTTACCGACGAAGTTCTATTTTCCAACCTGCTCCTTCATAAAATTTAATATTTGATTTATTTGATCTGATAAGAATATTTTGATGCGGTAGAATTAAAAACTATCCAATCAATTTGAATGGTAGTGTTTAAAATTTGCGAAAGAGGTCCTGCATAGTAGCGCCGGGTTAGCTGTGTGTTAGCCGGTCCAACGGGCCTGCTAGTATTCCTATAAATTTCGCATTGGGATCAAGGAAATGCACACACAGTTTGAAAGATTTTGTTCACAATGTTTTCTTGATCATTAAGATGAATAGTGTGATATCCATAGCCGTGGTATACTATATTTACTAAAAAAATTCTTTTCCGAGTAGGATACACGTAGATACTAGATTCCTGCATCAAATCAGCATTTAATTTTGTTGATTTTTTGTTTTATTTTTCTCACCTTACCCAATATCAAGTCTGAAAAATCCAGGACATCCTAACAATTCATCCTTCCGATAACTCAAGATTCAAAGCAAGGTGTCAATATGTTTAGGCTCTCCAAAACCGAGACGGTTGTCGTAGTAACCCCCTGCTGATTTGGTGACGTCAGTCCATGTCTTTCGGTTGGAACCAATGTAACTAAACCTCACGCAGTCCGAAACAACGTTATTCTAACTTGGAATTACTAGAATTGACCAATTCTAATTTCTACAAATCGTCCACGTGAACTCCGCGTGCTGAAATGTAGCACCCAGATCTAATTTCGTGCATTAGTCGTATTTGAACTCATTTCAACGTAATCAAGTCGAAAATCGCGTGTAAATATCATTTTCTTGAAATCCCCTAATTTCTACAAAACGTCCACGTGAACTCACGTGATTCACTAATTCATCGTATAATTCCCACATTTAGTCACAGAAAGACATGAAGAAACCATTATTAGTTCGTCATCGTATCACAGAATAAGGCTAAAGTACAATTTTTCATCATTAACGTAATTTCAACCATTCTGCAGCTCAATTTTTAGAGGCTTCACATGACGACATATTTCGACCGATCGCCGTGAAACTCGTTTTATAGCTAAATCTCGAGATCTAAAAGCAAAATATCGAAGTAAAACATAATCCGATGAAAACTCTCTCAGTTAGAGATGTTCAAAGTAGCGCAAAATAGCATTTTATCGCAAAATACGCTATTTTAGTGGTTTTACGCGATTTTGATGACGTCATCACAGCACCCAAATAGGCTCAAACCATCTTCCCATATAGCCTAAGCCACAATTCCGCCTTAGCACAACATACTTTGACCGGTCTCATCTCAAGATAAGTCGCAGTTCTTGACATCTCACTCGTTTAAGTTTTGTCCAATAATTTGGAAATCGATTTTTCACCGTACCTTAGAAAATCGCGTATATCTCGATGAAAAATCGAGATAGCCCAATAATCCGTATGATTTTCTGAAAGCTCTTTAAATTTGCTAAAAATTGTCCGAAAAATCAGACCGCTATCTCCTTTCCTTCTTGGTGAAAAATGCGCTCGAAATTAGCTTATTTTCGCTGAAAAGAAACAAAATTTCGCTAAGTTGATGACGTCATAGTGACGTGAAAATGACGTCACCAGAACTTCTCACATAACCTAAGCCACACTCCCATCTTAGATCAACAAAACTTGACCTCGATCATGACTCTACCATTTGTGGAACTTGAGATCTCATCGATTTAAATTGGGTCCCAAATTATCTTCATATTATTATTATTATTACCTCAGACAAAACCGCAAGCGGTCGTCATAGCAACCCCCTCACAGAGTCACAGGGGCACCGCCTTTTAATTTTTTTTGTCTATTGCATTGTGACTTGTTTCAATCAAATCAAGTCGAAAATTCGGTCTTAAGACTCAAATTTCAAATTTGCCTAATTTCTACAAAACGTCCACGTGAACTCACGTGCACTTCATTCCATAGGCCATTTCTTGTTATATTCAAGTACCAAGTAGATCAAAATGTTGATTCAGTCACTATCATGTAGCACAACAGCCCTGCACTTTTGAAACTCGGCCTGAAATTGGACTTAGCCAAATTTTCGACTTTTTCGCGCGGCTCAAATTTACGTTTTTGAGGGGCCACCACACCTTCCCCTTAAATCGGAAGACTTGAAACTTTTACCCTTGATATTTGACTAGAAATAACATTGATCCACAATTTCATCTTAGCTGGAAAAAACCCGCCCTCGATCAAGGCTCTACCATTTGTGGTTCTCGATATCTCAGCGATTCAAATTTGGTCCTAAATTATCAGCTATAAGTATATAAGTATAGGATAGCCAAAAACAATTGAAAATTGTTTGGGTTTCGCAGCCACTCCAGTTTCAAAAATTATACGATTAAAAATATTGATATGACTTTTAATCGCAGCCCGTCCGTGGCGGTGTGCTTTGGTTACGAAGAAATATCTTGGTCACACATATGATGTGAACTTATTAAATTGTACACTCGTGCAAACTTTCCACTTCATTTTTTTCGAACATCTTCACAATCGTGATGCTGTCACACCAACCTGCTAACCATAATAAGTGTGACGGCGTGTTTCCTGATATTCTAGCGGTCTGATGTTCATAAGTCGCATTGTTTCAACTGATGATTGAAGTAAAATTCTAATTTTCCTCTGATTGCGACTTACAAGGGAAACGAAGGTACGTCGCGATCAGAGGAAAATTAGAATTTACTTCAATCATCAGGCGTGTTTCCTATCGACTTAAAATCATGCATTATCAAAGTAGTGGTACTTGCTTTACGCGTTAACTCACGCTTTATTAGTTAATTGAAGGAGGTATGATTCAAATGGCAGTGAGATGTTGAAATTGAATTTTAAGTTCTGCTCATTTCTTAGTAACTAAAGCACACCGCCACCCACGGCCGGGCTGCGATTAAAAGTCATATCAATATTTTTAATCGTATAATTTTTGAAACTGGAGTGGCTGCGAAACCCAAACAATTTTCAATTGTTTTTGGCTATCCATATCACTCTTTTTTGGCATAAAACTTACGCAATCAGTTCAAGTTAATGATACCGTTGGAATTAAGTCGCTTTTATTTTTACTTCTTGAGTTATAAGCGATAATTACTTTAATTGGTCAATTAATTAATTAAGCGGTTGGCAACCGCTACTTCAACTAAACGAATTAATCGTAGTTTTGGCTTAAGTTAATGATGCAGTTAGAATAAAGTCGCTATCATTTTCATTTTTTAAGTTATAGGCGAAAATTACTTTAATTGGCCAATTAACTAATTAAGCGGTTGGCAACCGGTACTTAAATCAAACGAATAAATCGTATTTGTCTTATGTTAATGATGCCGTTAAAATTAAGACGCTATCATTTACTTTTTGAGTTATAGGCGATAATTACTTTAATTGGCCAATTAACTAATTAAGCGGCGAACAACTGGTACTTAAATAAGACGTACAAATCGTAATTTTAGCTTTAGTTACTGATGCCGTTGGAATTAAGTCGCTATCATTCTTACTTTTTGAGTTATAGGCGATAATTACTTTAATTGGCCAATTAATTAATTAAGCGGTAGGCAACCGGTACTTAAATTAAACGAATAAATCGTAGTTTCGACGTAAGTTACTGATACCGTAGAAATTAAGTCGCTATCATTCTTACTTTTTGAGTTATAGGCGATAATTACTTTAATTGGCCAATTAACTAATTAAGCGGCGAGCAACTGGTACTTAAATTAAACGAATAAATCGTAATTTCGACGTAAGTTAATGATGCCGTAAAAATTAAATCGCTATCATTCTTACTTTTTGAGTTATAAGCGATAATTACTTTAATTGGCCAATTAACTAATTAAGCGGCGCGCAACTGGTACTTAAATAAGACGTACAAATCGTAATTTTGGCTTTAATTACTGATGCCGTTAGAATTAAGTCGCTATCATTCTTACTTTTTGAGTTATAGGCGATAATTACTTTAATTGGCCAATTAACCAATTAAGGAATTGTCATTTTAAAATTTAATATGGCCTAGTGCACGCACACCATTCTGAAGTTTCATATGCCGTTTAGATTATGATTCTATCTTTTATAGTTCTTGAGAACACTCAAACACAATTTTTATCATCGAGTCGTCGTAGTCCATGTTCTAATTTTTGATAAAATAGCGTTTTTTTGATAATTTATTTTGAGAAAACGACGCGGTCGATTTTCATGAAATTTACAGGGTTTGTTATTCATGTTATGGACTACGCCTGTACAAATTTTTATGACCAACAGATTGAATTAACATGTTAAAAACGCGACTCGAAAATCGCGATTTTCGCGATTTACTGTATTTTTATATAATAGGCGCTGGCAAACGTATTTTTCAATACTTGAAAAACGGTTCCGCTACCACTTTTAGCACTTCATGCTGGTACTACTGGCTTGTTAGAGTGTCTGGCCAGCAGTCAGCCCGCTTCGGGCCGGGACTGCTGGCCTGTTGGCTGCCTCGGCCCTTCGGGCCGAGGGCATCTGCCCTTCGGGCAGATGCTCTCGGGCAGCATCCCCGGCCCTTCGGGCCGGGGATGCTGACTCTCGGATGCCCTCGGGGTTTTTTTTTCCGTGGCTGCGGGCGCTTGCCAGCGCCCTGATAAATATTCCCAACTATTTCTTGTAAGTATAGTGTCCTGGCAAGGTTACGTTCGAGGGGAGGATATCTCGAGATTTTGGTATACGCATTCACTCGAGAGGGGTCGACTCCTACGTAAAATTTGACGAGGAATCGTTTAAGATAGGTTTCAAAGCTCTCAGATGCTTCCTTCACCCTTTTCAAACGCAAGTTTTTTTTTTTTTTTTTTTTTTTACTTCGGGCCGGGGATGCTGACTCTCGGATGCCCTCGGCCCTTCGGGCCGAGGGCATCTGCCCTTCGGGCAGATGCCCTCGGGGTTTTTTTTCCGTGGCTGCGGGCGCTTGCCAGCGCCCTGATAAATATTCCCAACTATTTCTTGTAAGTATAGTGTCCTGGCAAGGTTACGTTCGAGGGGAGGATATCTCGAGATTTTGGTATACGCATTCACTCGAGAGGGGTCGACTCTACGTAAAATTTGACGAGGAATCGTTTAAGATAGGTTTCAAAGCTCTCAGATGCTTCCTTCACCCTTTTCAAACGCAAGTTTTTTTTTTTTTTTTTTTTTTTTGTTTGTGGGGGTTGCCGTCCTTGCCAGGACGGAAATTATTATATAAACTCCTGTGACACTGAATTCTCTCATATATAGCCCTGGCCAGTTACGTTACTGTAGCGTGCGATTTAAGTATACGCGTATCTATAAGAACGGTTGTTCTAGACCCAAAATTTTACGACGAATCGTTCTAGATAGGTCCTGACTCTCTATTTCTTTTTATTTTTCTGATATGCAGGGGGTTACCGCCCTGGCCAGGGCGGGAACCAGTACAGATTCATTCTCTTACGGTAACCACTTTTACACCAAGCGATGAACTGACGTGGTTCACCTTTACGACCTTATGTTATCGAAATTCGGGAAATTTATCTGATAAAAAAGATTAGGCAAGCCAGCACGCAAGATTCTGTGTGATGCTGTCACTCAAAATATTTGTTTCTTAGAAATAAATCTTCTTGCTGCTCATTCCTTCACTTAGTACCTATACACTATAGTGTTTTAACTAATCTACCGAAATTTTAATATTCATTACATGGTTATGCACCTCATTTCCTTCTCAAATGAATTTAATATGACAGGTATGATCGACTACAAGGGTCTTCCCTGGATTTCTTTCAACGTCTTAGTGATCTTATCTTCCTTCCTGGGAGATACAACTATCTTGGTGGCATCGATCAAATACAGTGCGTTTCGTCTGAATAAATCCACTGTGGCAGTAATGCAGCACTTGGCAGTGTGTGACCTCCTCACCAGCTGTATGTACACCTTATATCTCATTGATGATCGTGTGTTTGATCCGGACGTCATTTGGGAGGTTGTAACATATGCCTTCTATTGGAGTCTCTATGCCAGCTTCTCCTTTACAGCTGCCTTAACAACAATAAAGCTTCTATCAATCAAGTATCCTTTTCATGCACGTCTCTGGACTACGCATACAGCTCATTTGGTATGTGCAATTATCTGGTTATTCACCCTCCTGTTTCCGAGTATTAGGCTATTGTATCACAGAGGGATTTTAGATGATGAAGCAATTTGGATTTTTGATTTATTCGAAGTTCCCCTACTTCTAGTAGTCATCTTAACATCAGCATGGCTCATATATAAGGCTTGCAAGGTGGTGAGACAACGTGGAAACCGTATCAGGTGGGAGGGACTATTGACAGTGATAGCTACTGCAGTAGTCTTCAGTATCAGCGTTCTCCCTGGGGTAGTGGCAAGCATCGCTATTCAACTTGGCATTAAAAATTACGATTCAGTAATGAAGATGGACTATGTATACCAATACACTATAAGAATCAATGTGATGGCAAACTTCTATATCTACAGTCTAACTGTAACAACCTTCAGAAAGTTTCTCTTTGAACGAGCTCGCATTCTCAAGAACTTTATCTGCTGTACAACTGCAGTAAAAGTGAATATCACAAACAGTCACAGAAGGACCATAAACGGTCAACAGTTGCAACCTGAAGGAACAGAAATGAGCATGATGGCTAACCATCCCGAGGAGGAGCCTGCAGGAACAGAAATGAACATGAAGGCTAAACAACCCAAGGAGCAACCTGCAGGAACAGAAATGAGCATGATGGCTAACCAGCTAGAGGAGCAACTTGCAGGAACAGAAATGAGCAGGATGGCTAACCAACCAGAGAAGCAACCAGCAGGAACTCAGCACTGTTATTAAAGAATTATGCATGTTTATTCGAAAAGACACTTGAGGCCCAGGACCGACAGGATACACGTTAATTAAGTGCTGAGGTTTAGGTGCATGTAACGTTCGTCGGTCGATCGAATGGAATTGGTCGATCGATCAACTTCATTTGATCGACTGATGTGTTTTTAATAGAAAATCTTTGAGCTATTAGGGAAACAACTAAATATTGCTCATTTAAACACCTAAACACGATTCAAGTCAACAGGGAGCATTAAAACACATCATTCGTTCAAATGGAGTTGATCGATCGACCAACTCCATTCGATCGACCGACGAACGTTACGGGCGCCTAATGTTCAACAAAATGAAACTGAAAGCCAATACTCCAATATAACGGTATTGCCTATGTAGGAATTGTGATGTAATATTTATTCAATGAACTGCGAAACATGTATGAGGGGGGGGGTTGGCCGACATATTTTTTTGGTTCTTGTTTTCTTTTTTTTGACGCAATTCCTTATATTCCTATATAGGATTTGTTTCTATTTTCAAAAGCACTTTGACACTATTTAGTAAGTTTTCTGCCCTCCATCTCATAAGCCAAAACTCAGCTTCACAAATATCTTAGAAACTACAAATACACCACAGAATACATTACGGAATACTAAGCCGTGCTGGGGGTCGGAGTTGGGGTACCACCAAACGTGCATTTAGCGTTCATTGGGGTCGTCGCCTTCTTAACCCCAACCCGTCGCACATCGTTTGTCTGAAATGAAATTGTGTTAAGATGTCTCAAGAATCATTGGCAATACCCAAATAGGAAATGTTTTGTTTCTTTATCTTGACTTCAATCAAAGATGGCATGATGTCTCATTAACATTTGGTCAGCATGCAAAAATCACTCAGCGGTAAAGCAATTTCAAGAGGCCGCAAGATCATGTTCTGTACGGGCCAGAGAACAATGACCAGTGTGTAATGTTAGAATGGTGAAATCATCAATGGACGTAGAATTTAAATTCATTATCTTTAACAATTTTATTTATTTGTTAACTGTCAGGCGACCGGTACGGAAACGTAATCCATATTGCGCGCGCACAAATCGCGCGTTTTAGAATGTGAGAGTTTGTGTGATACCAAGCAAAAATTTCATCGCGCGTTACAAAAAAGTACATTTTTAGGGGAAATGCATCCAGCAAAAACGTTGTCAAATCTGTCTCAAAATAGGTATCGATTGTATTTCAGCTCTATTATAGCGACTAACATGAAGTACGGTCATACGGGCAGTGGCAAAAGCAAACTAAACATGCAAGTAAAGTTTGGACTGAAATTTATCACAATTGTGCTGAGAGCTAACCATCGGCGACATGTTGTCTCTACTGAGTTTCCTTGCCACAGGAACTTGCTTCCTCACGACTGTCTTCTTTTCAGACTCCGCCTTTTTCTTGTCAGATTCCGCCTCTTTCACCATCTTACCAGCTTGTAAGAGTGGTATTTCATTAGAAAAATAAAGGAAGGAATACCAATCAAAGGACAAATGCAAGTTGCAACGAGTTCACCAAAGTTCATTGACATGTTATCAGTGAAACCCAGCTTAGGATTCGGTCACATAAGATACGTTATCCTCCACAAAATGAAAAAGTGTCTAATCACCAACTAGGCGCCTAATTAAGAACTACTGCCTTTAAGCACCGATCTATTTTTTTCTATTCTGGTAGGCGCCACGTCGGCGATTGGCCACTTATGTCCTCATAATCCCCCTTCTACTCACGTAGTTTGGCAAGTCTTCCCTGGACGTTGGCCTTGTTGGTCTCCATCTTCTCGAAGAGTGTCCTGGCCTTGTCCCAGTCTTTACCTCTACAGTCGCTGTCATGTACTCTGATCCGCAGAGCCTCGTCCAGAATAGCAAGGCCTTTGGAGTACTCCGCGATAGCGTTCTCTTCTGTAGGAGAATTGCGGTGTGAGTATGATAGGTCAAAAAGTTTGCCGTTCTTTCAATACGCTGCATTTCGTTATAGAGGAAAGAAAACATTAATTCTATGCTTCAATGAACAAATGGGCAATGAAGCGTTACGTAGAAGTCGCTGGTTCTGAGAACACCTGAAATTTCCAAATGACTCCTATTTACACGACCGTGATATTTCTGATTTGATCTTGATAGTAATTATGCACGAATGTACTTGGCGCCGCTATACACCTATGTAGAATTCCTTTACAATATTTGTTTAAAAATAAGCAAGAAAAACAATACAAGAACCTTCGTGATTATGAGAAAAGTCTATTTTTAGATGCAGTAAACGAAAAGTTTCATTTCAGATAAAGAAAAGTTCCCGTTTCCGTTAGGCAATAAACGGAAAGTTTAACATACCGTCTCTACTTTCGTCGTAGTTCAAAGCAGCATCAATGTGTCCGAAGGCCCGGTGATGCAACTTGTTGAGGGAGTTGATTCGGGGATCTCGTTCCATTTTACTGCTACCAGATTTAGTGGCAGATTTAGAGACAGACTGTGTAGTGGTAGGTTTAGTGGCAGGTTTAGAGACAGGCTGTGTAGAAGGTTTAGTGGCAGGTTTAGAGACAGGCTGTGTAGAAGGTTTAGTAGAGGAGGTAGACGGATGGGTGGAGCGAACTGGGAGAGAAGACTCTACATAACTAGCTAAAAGAGCGATCAGTCATGCGCACACATGCACTGCGGTAAGGAACATTGTATTATTTAGGATTTTTGGAATATAGAATTTTTTGATACTTGATAGTGAGACAATAAATTTTGTTTTGGCTGGATTATGTTAACACCTAAGTTTTAATGCAATATGAATTGCGAAATATCTAGAATTGAGAAGAATCGTATTTAATAATTGATAATTCGTGGCCAAATTAGATTGAAACTAACATAAGGAAAACTACAAAAAGATTTATAAAGAAAAATCAATAACCTTTAAAATTTAGACCCTCAAGCTAATCTCGTGGGATGATCGTTTCAACGATAAATTACTACAATGTTCCTTATTCCCCATTCTAGATAGGTGCTTCTAGCAACTTAAAATCTGCTAATACAGCGAGTAGCAACTAAGGAACATCACCACAAGAAATTAACATTTCATGACGAATAATGCTAAATCTAATCAGCTGCTGGAAGTAGACAAAATTTCGGTCAACAGGGTCAACAAAAACATTCAAAAGATTAAATACATATAATACATCAATGTACATAAATAGAAATAATCAACAATAATCCATCAAAAAATTAAAAAAGTGTTGAAATGTTTATCATCCACATTCATGGAATAGGGATCGTGAAAGCAAATTCCGATACCAATTACCAACACATTAAATTCTATATTTTCACGTGACAAAAATCACTAGAATACCCGAGAAAATTATTCTTGACAAAAGAAAAGAAAACAAGATAACTTGTCGTTTCAATGACATAATCAACAACAATTATTATATTAACTACCAAACATTTATTACGAGGTATTTAGACAAGCAAGGTAAACCTTTGTTAGCGCTGCCTTCCCGAGCCCTCTTTACAGGATAGGTACTTGCCAGAGGATCAACTTTCTCTCTTTGCCGCACAGCCTCCGGTGCCAGTCTGCTGCGCGACTCCAGTTCACCGCGCGGCTCCACTTCACCGCGCGGCTCAGCCGGTCGGTCAGGTCCCTGCCGCGGCACCCCCGCCGCGTTATCACCCCGGTCAGGTCCCTGCCGCGGCACCCCCGCCGCGTTATCACCCCGGTACTGGAACGCACTATCGCTCTTGTGTCGCGGCTTGGCGGGTTGTCGGAGGGCGTCTAGCGAGACGGTCGGCGGGTAGCTTTGTTGTGAAGCTAAGTGAACGCCTGAGTCACTAGCGTCGCTACTGTCGACACCCTGACTACTGGAGCTGCTCTGCCCGGTCAGATGTCGGGGTCTGGAGGACCGGGAAGTGGAGACGGGGGCGGGGGCCGGGGGAGGCGCCACCATCCGAGTATCTCTCAGCTGACGCAGCACTGCCTCATCCCTGGGAAATTAGTGAGAAGAGTGAGGAGTAGAGAACAAGTGGTAGTGAGTGACTAGGGAGTTCGTGGGTGAGGAATCAGTAGTCTGCAAAGATACCTGCCCTCTACTATCCACATTATTCGAAAGCGCATCTAACTTCTACCTAGTGAACTGGTGGGTGAGGGAAGGCTGTGAACTAGCACTGAAGATTTGAGTACGGCGACTGATTTTAAAAATGTAATTGTATAGAATCTCAGCACATAACCAGACAGATTATATACGTGAAAGTAGAACTAATTTTAAAGAGTGAAAGACTTGTAAGAAATAGTTGGATAATTAAACAATCAACTATGAGATCATTCATAAACGACAATCAAATGAAGAAAGATAACTTACAATCATTGGTTATAGAATTATGTGCACAGTGCAGCACACTCCATATGAAATTTCGAAAAGCATTTATAAAATTATATTACATTCAGTTCGCCAATATGAACATACGAAATTATAATTATATTTCAATACGCATAACGTAATGAACGATTACATGTTCGAACTTGCCTATAATGGCACAAGACGATGGACGGTTGTCTTTTAAAACTAGGATTCTATATGAAGACAAGACAGTTGGAAGCAGAGGATACGATTGGCCGAATAAACATGAAAATTGAAAAAAAACTTTTCGAACTTCAAAAGGTCAAATAATACGTGGTCATTCCTAACTTACAATGTAACAGCTCTTCTCTTGTCGTCATTGTGTGACATGAGGAACCTCCGCTATCTCTGGTACTACTATCCGTGATGCTTCCAATCTCTGCTATCCGCAGTTAATTGAAGAGACTGTCAGGCACCCAGGCCCAGGAAGTTGCAGCATCGAATCTACATTTTCAGCTGTGAGAAGGTGCTAATTTGAGTGAATTGATTGTACTGTATTTCTACTATACTTAGTAAGTTCCATAAGTTGAATTAGGTGAGGGGTCAGCCATGATTACGTAATATTCTCCTTTGATTACGAGGGGGAGGGAGGGAGGGGGGTTGAAAAAGGCCAAAAGCCAAAAATTGATTACGTAATATGTGAACGATCCCTTATTTAAACTTTTAAAGCATAAATTTAGGATTTATTTTTTCGCATAATTATTCTCAAAATATTATTTTTATGAAAAATTATTTAGAACGTTATTCAAAAAGATTTTTTGTTATAAGTGAGACCACGTTTGCACTTTTGTTGTGGGCGCTATAAAAAGTAAGAAACCGTACTTCATAGGCAACATTTGATTTTCATATTTAATATTTAGCAACCCACGACGATGTACCATTTTGCATCTTTACGAATTTGTCGGCATGAATTTGATTGTGTGCAAAAAATATGCATGTGAGTTGTGACCTAGAACATAAGGTATGACTTTCCATCGAAATCTCCTTTTCAGCTTCTTGTTAATACTTGGGTAGGTGAAACCCAATACCAATACTCAACAAGTAGCCTAAAAAAGGCTGTCAACAGAGTGGATAATGGCCTTAATTTCTAGAACAACAGCATTTGATGAGTTTTCTATGATCCATAAACTCATCAATATCACTGAAATTTCTACTACCTTTTCCTCTAAAAACACTCAATACTCCGATCACCCAGGTAATAAAACTGATGGCGGTTTCTGCTGGAGTTCTAATAATTCTACACACACTACTTCTATACACTGATGTTAGTAATGGTGTAAGATATGGGACGGATTTTGACCATTATTTTGGGCGTAAATCTGTTGATAAAATCGATTTCACTGTTGGTCCCACTTCTTTTTACGATTTTATCAAAAGAGATTGTCATGATATTGTATTGAATGGTTTTCTGAAGACAAAATGTCTCATTGAGGGAAAATCTTTCTTTAAGTGTCCATTTTCTGATACATATTATCGGGTAGTAGCACAGAGGTGTTCACAACAACAGTTCTCTCATCTTTGTGAAAATGACCCAACATTTTATCAATCATGTGGCCATTTCACATGTACCCATGATTTAGCACGAGATAAAAAGCCACGAATGGGTGTATGTGGAGATGTGATCTGCAAAATGCTAGGTAATATAGTTGATTTACCCTATATAGTTAACATAGCTAAGAGTGGTTCGAGATCGCTAATATGTGACGGGGAGGATAATTGTGCCAACAAAATCCTCGGCAGTGCTGTTGATGAGAGGACATGCAAAACCGAGATCAGTCCGAAAAAGTTTTTTTGTGAACCACCTACCAAGTTTGATATACGCACATATGTAACTCATGACTTGGTTTGTAATAAAAATTGTGATTGTGACAACTGTTTTGATGAAGCTAAGTGCTATAATCATTCTGTTGGGATATTTTGTCGTCAGTTAACCCACCAAGGAAATACGATGATTCAAAATTCTAGAGTGAAATACATTGAACCTCGATTTATCTGTGATGGAAGAAAACAATGTTTAGGCGGTCAGGATGAAATGGACTGCAATACTGAGGTGAAATGCAATGTCATTTCCTTCTACCTCAAAGATTTGCCCAGAGCACTGAACGACAAAAACACATGCAGTGTCCCAGACTATAAAGTAAAAACCCGACTCATCTGCAGTGACTTTGAAGATCAAATGAACTGCACAGTGAGTTCGCATATAAGTCCATTGATGTGCATCGTGAGGGGTTACCCGACAACTCTATCAATTTATGTGATTTGTCAAAATTTCAGTTTGTGTGATGACAATATAGATAATGCTTGCATCCAAGTAGGAAGTAGCTGCTCTGTACACAAACACAGTCTCTGCAACGAGTCTCCTGAATGCCTGGAAGGTGCCGATGAAGCTGACTATTTTTGCCAAGATTTGGTATCATTTTGTGTTAGGAGAATGTCTGTTTCGAAGGTGCCGTTACCATTCCCAAGAAAATGGGTATTGGACGGTGTGCAAGACTGTGTGGATGGAACTGATGAAGACAAGGGACAGTGGTCAAGGAAATGTGGAACTGGCAAAAGAACTGTCTTTATTCTAGGCAATGAAATGCCTTGTGATAATTTACCATTATTCAAGTGCCCAAAAACAGAATATAGGCTGCTTGTGGACGATGTTTGTAAAGACTTCTCTAATTGTGATTCATTCATTTGTTCTAAATCTCGGCGAAATTTTGTAGCCATCGGCACAGTTCCTGGAACATATAGCAGTGGGAAAAGACTTTTCTTCTGCCTTCCTGGCCTCGCAGGTTTGGAAAGAGTGATCGGCAAGTGTGAATCAATAGAGTTGAATAAAGGATTCAAGATCATTGGTATTCATCATGTCTACAAAATAATATCAAACCGCCCCTATTCTAAAATTATTGACTGCAGTGATATATTTGGTGAACTGTATGTACTTTTACTATGCACTGGTCAGTGTAAATATTCTAAGAACTGCCCAATATTTGCAGTGCCTCCATCTGCATGCATCAACTCGCCTGACCGGATAGTGACAATAACCAGCCAGGGGTATCTGACAGTAGTTTTAAAAAGAAGTGATGGAAAAGTTGACCAAAATTTCTTTGCATGTGACAATGGCCAGTGCATTGATATGAACAAAATGTGTAACCTTGATGATGATTGTGGAGATTCCTCGGATGAAGAAAATTGTTTTAACAATTTTCAATGTAATTCAGGTGAGTATATCCCTCTCTCCACGAAATGTGATGGCAACTTTGACTGCTTAGATTTCAGTGATGAATGCAACTCCAATTGTGATAACCAAGTAAAAGTTTTTAGCTTTTTTATCCTTTACATAGCTGCATGTGTAACTGGGTTGATATCGATTATCCTCAATGCTATTGTAATCTGTAGCCGTTTCAAAGAATTTAAAGAACTTAAAACAGGAGTAGCAAGGGTAAATAACTGTCTCATCATCCTCATATCAATAGGGGACATTTTACAAGGATGCTTTCTTCTACTAGTTGCATTAGCTGATGAATTCTTGAATAAAAGCACATGTTTCACACAATTCAAATGGACCACAAGCTGGATATGCAATTTTCTGGGAATAATATCAACCATGGGTTCACTGATATCTTTATTTTCAATGACTGCACTTAGCATCACCAGGGCCATGGGAACTCAATCCATAAGAAAGCCTTCTGAAAAATTATCACGAAAGAGTAAAATTCAATTAGCTGTGAAAATATTCTTGATATTTGTTTTAGCTAGTCTAATAGCAACTGCTCCTGTACTTCCTGGAGTTGAAGAATTATTTGTTAGAAGTGTTTCATATGAAAGCAATCTTTTTGTAGGAGATTTGGACAAGTCTAAACATGAAACCATAATAACAGCTTACTATGGAAGGAGATTAAAAATAAAATCGACCTGGCAAATCAAAAAACGACTTTTTGAAGACATGTTCATGAATTTCAAAGTGAATGGAAAAGACATAGGTTTTTATGGCAGTAATGGGTTCTGTCTTTTCAACTTCTTCCTTAGAAAAGACAATCCCCAAAAATGGTTCACAGGTTCAATAATACTACTCAATTTAATTTGTGTTGTGGTTATAGCAGGGTGCTATATCATTGTGAATGTTTCCACTGGAAAAAGTTCCTTGCTTGCAGGAGGACACAACAGGGAATTAGTCAAACGAAACAAGAAAATCCAAAGAAAAATAACCATATTAATAGCTACAGATGTGTTGACATGGCTACCATTCATGCTTGTAGTCCTGCTTCATTTCATGGAAGTGTTCGATGCATCTAGCTGGCACTCTGTTTTCAGCATCATTGTCCTCCCTTTTAATTCCATTATTAACCCCATTCTCATATTAGAAAACAAATTGCAAGCAGCCAAAAAGTATCTATGTGACAGAGCGACAGAAGATTGAAATTATAATTAGTTCATCTTGTTCAAGACAGCAAGAAAGAATATCTCCCAGAAACTGATTAAGCAGGCAAATTGGAATAACGAATGAACTACTGCTGGTTTTAGTAAGTTGTGACTGATTAGATACTAGATAGTGTGATAGTAGAAAGCTGATTACAATTAGTTATATTTGGCTTTTTTGATGAGTTGTTGATAGCTATATTTTGATGATGAGTGGTTTTATCTGTCTATTTGATGTTGGTGCACTGCTTGGTCAATACTCTGCCTCTTACGTGCTCTCCTCTGTGTTTGATACCAAATGGACTAACCCCACGGTTGAATCCTGACGTTAGCAACGTCAGATTTTACCATCTGGTCGGTTTAATTGGCATCAAATAAACCGACAGTGGCGGTGGATTAACCAAGCAATGCGCCCAATGGCAATTTCAGATTCGAAATGACATGGCTCATTGCACATGATGTAATTGCAACCAAGTGCGTACCTTTCATATTATATTTCGTTTTTAACTGCTTTCATCATAAAGCAATAGTTGTTACTGTTTTCGTTCTGTTATGATAATTTCTTGGAGCAATTAATTATTGAATTAATGAATTGTAAAATTTATAGTAATTTATAGTTAACTCAAGTTATTGGAGTGATTATATCTGAATACAAATTGCCGTCAGAGTATTATGTAAGACATGGAATCACATGAACTGGTTTAATGGAGTTTCAATTAATAGTATGCAAGATTGTCAAATTAAATACTTGAGTTATTTTTCTTTTGATTTCTTCAATGCAATTGTAGTTTTCTTGATTAGGTAATTAAAACAATAGTAGGAGAGTAACAAACTTGTTAATCAATAACATCATATTCATGGTTTTGCAATTTGGAAACTCAATCTGATAAAAGAAAGTACAAGTCTGTTTTTAAATGAATCTGTTGCCTATTCAGTAGAAGGAAAAGATTCCATTATTTTCACATACGTTTAGAAGGCACAAATCAATCATATCATTTAAAAACAATTGTAATACCAAACATGTATTTACCTGAATATACCAAACTTAAAAGATAAAAGTTTAAATTAAGATTGTGTGTATAATGGCTAAAAATTCTGAATATGAAATAACTGCTGAACTGTTCCATCCAACAAATATCCTGTCGTCAATATTTCTAAATAACAAATAATTGGTAACTATCATAAAAAACCAAATCCAGAATTAATCAATGAGAATGATTAAGATTCCAAGCCTGGTTGAACCAAAAAAAGAGAGGAATTATGTTCTTGGATCCAGAACTATTAATAAGTACGTAATCAAGTTATTAGTTGTTACTTTTTAGATCAATCTATTCATCATTAAGATGCTGCTTTTCAATAAAATTTTTACCATGCAGCCAACATTATTACCATGCCACAAATCAACATGACAATTCATAAATTATATTATCTCAATTATTTACCTCAAATATATTGAAAGAAAATATGTTAAGTGTGTAAATACTTGAATAAGCTTTCAATCAAATCTCTGCTCTTGTGAAATTAATCTGATCACAGTCAGTGTCTGAAAAGAACGTCTTTTACCTCTGCAGCTGTCGGTCTGTCTTTGGGATTGTTAGCAATCATTTGGAGCAGTATTAGTTTGTACTTGGCGTAGTTAACATCTAAAGATGACGGCACATGCTTATTTTTCTTCAGATCTTGTATCAGTTCAACTCTCTCCATCACTGTTCCGAATACCACCAACAACTCGAAGAGAATGATCCCAAGGGCATATATATCTACCTTGTAGTCGTATGGTACATTTGATTCGAGCTCAGGGCTCATGTACAGCTTCGTCCCCAAGTTATGGGTTAAACTAGGACCCCTGAAATCCGAGGTTTTGTGGAGACAATCTGATGAATTGAAGTCTGTAGTCGTCATCACAGTGGCTAATCCGAAATCAGCCACCTTGACTCTACCATCCTCTCCGAATAGGATATTACTAGGCTTCATGTCTCTGTGTATGTGGTTGTGGGAATGAATGTACTCAACAGCATTGACAATCTCACGGAATATGGTGAGAGACCTTTCATTCCTGACAGTGTTCCGGACCAGCCACTCCTTGAGTGTTTCATCAGAACAAAGCTGCATTTGAATGTAAAGAAACAGGTGCCGGCCGGGAGGGGTGCTTTCTGAGCCCCAGTCACTGCTGCTGATACTGCCGAATGTCACTGACTTCCTCCCTGAGGTGCTAGTCTTAGTTGTGTCATCAGACTTCATGGACAGCTCTACGTCGTTCTTCTTCTTAACCACGAAATTTGAGTCTTCTGAAATAACTTGAACTAGGTAGTCAGTGCTTCGGTCATTATATGCATATGATTCTGAGCATTCATCAGTTCTTGATACTATAGATTCAGATTTATCATGATTTCGAAGAATAATAGAATCAGATTTTTCATCATTTCGAAATACTATTGATTCACTTTTACTATCATCTCGGAATACTATTGATTCACTTTTACTATCATCTCGAAATACTATTGATTCACTTTTACTATCATCTCGGAATACTATAGAATCACTCATATCATCATCTCGGAACACAATAGACTCACTTTTATCATCATCGAAAACTTTACCACCAAAAGGTTTATCTCTTCTGAAAGGATCAGAAAGCGAATCATCGTCAACTTGTATCCTGAAGGCCCTCTCACTGGTCTGAGTTCGTGCATTGCTCTTAGAGCACCACGAGAAACTGTTTGACATTCCTGTGGAGGTGCCGGAATCCCTACTATCTGAGGTATGAGTGTACTTCCTAGTCCTGGTCCACTCAGTCGTGGGGGACTCCTTCCAACTGTTGTAATACCGGAGTATGTTGGGGTGTTCCAGCTTAGCCATTGCAGCTACTTCCCGCTCCATCTTTTTAACATCGTCGTTGTGGGCAAGTTTGATTATCTTAATGGCATAATGGTGTTCACTTATCTTATGTTTGGCCTCAATCACTTTACCAAAACCACCTTGACCCAACTCCTTGACAACTTCAAAGTCTTGTTCAAATCGCGATTCGAAAGGCGGGGAAGTGTTATCAAAGTTAAACATAACGTTGTTCAATAGTGGACTGGAAGGCTGCAATGGTACATTATCATCTATATCTGTTTCAGTTCCCATGTCAGCCAACATGGGTCTTCTTTTAAAGACCTTTCTGTACACCCCATAGGCAGTTATGATACCCAACAGAGCAGTAAGAGCCATGCCCTGTATCCATGAGGACATGTCTCCTTCGTAAGCAGGGGGTTTTGGATCTTGAGGCATAGGCGGAGGAATGTAATCGATCCTTGGTCTCCAGACCTTGTGCACTACGTCATTGTACATGTTGTTGGGTGATTTCACAGTTGCCAGTGCAGTGGTGGTGGTGTGTTCCCAACTGATCGTATTTCTACCTGATCTACTTCCAACCTTCTCGGACACCAAATGAAATATCTCCTGGTTTATTCCGTTCATCCTCAGAACAGTGTCATGAGGTCTAAATGGTTGTATGTAAAGTGTGTCATGCCACTGGCCCAAGTAGATGCTGACTAAATCTGTGTCTTGGGAGAGAGGTTCACTGTAGAACATATTCACACTCTGTAGGAACTCTTGGTTTAGTATCCAGGACTGGGAGAGGGGTCCGGGAAGCTGGATACTGGCATGGTCCCCAGTTGCAAAGAAAGCCGTTATAAGTCCACCCTCCACATCAAAGTGCAGGTCTAGAGGGAGTTGAGGTGGCATGCATGAGCTCCTGTGCTTCACCCCGACGTACTGGAGCTCCACACTGGTAACTGACCAGCTCCACTCTTCCACCCCACGCTTCATGTCCAGTAACCGCACTGTTTTCTTCTCGTCAGTGAGTGCTAACACGGGCTCACCTCCCACCAGACTGTCGTTATACTTGTGGCAGTTGTCGATGTTACACTGATAGACAATGTTACCATCTACAGGTGACACACCTCGGGTAGTTATCAGCTTTCCACCTACCCACCTGGACTCTGGACCACTAGGCTGACTGAGCAGCGACTCTAACGACGAGTAAGGCTGGATGGAACTGCGTCCAGCACGGTCATGTGAAATGGAGTAAAGATTCCCGTCCATGGAAGGGAGGATTTGGGTGTCATCCTTGAGGGCCATATTCGTTGAAGAAGAGAGAAGTGGGTGCCCTAAGTCCAGCTCCCACGCCAGATTTAGGGACGGAGTGAGGGAAACAGCACTGACTTTACCGTCCAGACGAGATACTATCAGAAGGGGTTCTGAGACATCGTGGTGATGTACGCAGATCTGAGAGCAGAAAACACCGGGTAGGAGGAAGAGGAAGAAGAAAAGAGGGACCATTGGGAGGAAAGAAAAGTGGGGGCAGAGGTGGTGGACTATCAAAACAGAGATCTCCTATCACTCTATCAAAAACTGTTGCTGCTTGATTCTGTACCAGTGGACCTAGGAGTGGCATGATTATTGATACTGATAAAAAAGTTTGATAAAGAGGCAAAAGTTTGAACATTGAACTGAAACGAGAGGGTTTTCATCCCAACAAAATTCATGAAATTAAATGATCTATTTATGTATTTATAGCTTTATAGGTACTCCATAGCTACTAGAATCCAAAAAATAAAGTAGCCAAAATGGATGCAGTTACTGTTTAACACAGTCAAGATCACACAAGTTCAAATGGCGTATGTGCAAATAAAGATTCTGCTGATCTTACCTTGTTGGTCACCGGAATCCCTGCAGCCAGTCCAAACTACATCACCTAGTATGGGTGTTGATCTTAGTGTTTGACCTTTCTAATCTTAAGACGATTTAAATAAGGACGTTTCAAAGTAACAGTATAATCTTGACGCACAAACAGAGTCGCCAAGCATTGTCTATTTTGAATACTTTCAAAACTTGAAAAGGTTAATAGGGGTTGCAGGCCTTCCATGGGCTAAAAAACAAAATGAATTATTTGATTTTGTTATTAATTAGAATAGCATATTTTCATATAATCTCTGCCTGCAAAACAGAGAATGAGAGAGAAACTTGAGAAAGCAGTTGCTCGCAGAGCTAGAACAAGCTCATAAATCATGGAAAAAGTTAATAAGCAACAATGTTGCACAGTTCGGCTAAATCTCATGGCAAAAATTGCCCAATGCCAATTCAAAAATTGACTCTATTATAGTGGAAATAAAAGTAGAAATGTATTCAATGAAATGGGGGGGGGAGGATCCAACAGCAAATGGCTAATTGGCCGAAATGCGATCGTTTTAAAGAAATGGCCGGATGACCGCTTTTTGCATTTTTGTGATCTCTTGCCTGATGGTTTTTCTCTCTCACGACCTTTTATTATAAGACACCAGAAGACACTTCTGGAAGAAGAAGGGAAAAAACCGGCCGAAATTGCAAATCTTTTAACAATTGGCCATTGGCCGCGGCCCCCCAAATTTCATAATTGAAAGTCTGGTCCAGAGGTAAATTATTAAAAAGCATATTTTACACTAACTGCTCTTTCCACTGTACAAACTCTGTACAATTACTCAAATTATACTCTTCAATAAGAGATCGAGTTTCGAAACATACCATCCACTTCATCATAACGTGAAGGTCTTGTCAATTTAATTGATAACTTGTTAAAAACAATAACATGAAATTGTGAGGGGCAGATAAGAGTATCTTCCAAATGAAAAATGCACATTTTAAAAAGTAATGAATTGAGTTAACGATTTGCTCAAATCTTCACAAGTTCACAAGAGAAATTGTATTGTTGTGCATACCTTACGAGACATATTTAAAAGGTACGAAATTTGGGGATTTTACGAAAAAATCCCCATATTTTCGTTCCCCCAAAATTTCGATCCCCAAAATTATTTCCCCCAAATTAGTTAATTGCGGGTTTGTGATTTGACTAACAGTGCATGAAATATGGAATTCCCAGAAAAATTTCAATAAATATATCAGTGCAGAAGAGTTAAAATATCTTAAATAAGTAATTCCTAATAAAACCTCCTACACTCGACTCGATAAAAAGGGATCTTGTACTGGAAATTCTACTACTTCGATCCTCAGTAATATTGGCCTTTCTGAAGTTCTGATTTATTCCCAAAAAGTGACCTTATTTTTTCCAATTTGAAAAAAGGCGAAAATCACCCTGATTTAATTTGGGGAACGAAATTTAGGGATTTTTGAAAAAAATCCCCATATTTTCGAACCCCCAAAATTTCGATCCCAGAATTATTGTCCCATGTTGTGGGTATTTGAAAAGTGGTTCCACTTGCACCAAAATTTCAAAAAGTTGTATGATGACATTTAAAGTTACCATGATCTTGACCATAGTTCAAAGTAACAAAATCCAAAGTGAAATCTTGAAAAATGTGATCTCAGGAGGATTTTGAAAATGAAAGAAAATGATACATTCTGTATTGAATTTCGGTACCTATTTTCAAAATAGTTTTCCAGCCATTGTATAAGAACTGAATTCGGCAAACCATAATTTTTGGTCGGCTTAGAGTCCTAATTAACTCATACAGTTGAAAAATCCGGAATTCCATGTACTTTTTCATGATTTTTGTCCAAATTTTGGTGAAAATGCCTCCTTCCGTTACGAAATTCACATGGAAAAGTTTTGTTCATGCTCTCTTTATTCACTTTGAAACAATTTAGAGTCGTAGGATTATCTCAGAAGGGTCTTAGGTACATCACTGTAGGTTCAATTTCAGTCTATGTCATGAATTGCAGCCTGTATAAAAGAAACAAATCTCCTTCCGTTACGAAATACTTTGATGTGAATTTCGGGAAAATCATCATAACTTTGTTAAATTTAATTCTAT
The DNA here is from genome assembly GCA_011033025.1 of Beroe forskalii. Taxonomy (NCBI): domain Eukaryota; kingdom Metazoa; phylum Ctenophora; class Nuda; order Beroida; family Beroidae; genus Beroe; species Beroe forskalii. Next base: position 53,967 of record WFMF01000207.1, read on the forward strand.
CTGACTCCTTACCCACAAAACATGTAAATGCCAACAAGAAAGAGCCCTGAAAACCAAAACACTGGAAGAAGCATCGAATTAGACTGAAATTTTGGCCAATTTTCAAATTTTTCAGTCCCAATTTGAGTTAAAATACTTTTTCAAGCCAATAATCCATCTTCTGTTAGCCATAATTTCGAATTTTCTTGCTAAATTCATTGCTTTTGATCTGCAGATAAATTTAGAGCCATAAAATACGGAAATTAGATGAAAAACAATGAATTTATGGGCCAAAAAGTGCCACAGACCACAGTTTTCTCTGAAATGTCGGAGTTTATTATTGAGTTTGTTTTCTTAAAACTGGCCGAAATTACTTCTCAAGTCACAACAGTTCATAGTATATGATATAATGCACCATTTGAAAGTTTTAAATGGTCCCTGGACCTGAAATCGTCATTTTAGGAACCATTTTGGACTCAAAATAGGTGTATTCCAGAGCCGAAAAATTAGCATTTTTGAACAAAAATCGGCCAAAATTCATTTTGGTGACTGAAACAGCTATTGAATTGTAGATAATACTTTTGAATACTATTTTATGATCAAAATTACACAAGATGAAGCTTCAGTGTCCTAAAAGTCCGTCAAAAAAGTACAAAAATCGTCCTTTATTTTTTCAGCGAAAAATATGGGTAACATAAAATTTGAGATAAAACCGATCTGTTAAGGGTTTTTCATTCAATATTGCATTTCAGAACAAGATTATTACCTTAGTAATCATCAGCTGATGTGTAATTCATTTTAAACTTGTGAAAAAGCACCAATTTCTCTCTTGTTGTTCTTAGGCAAATTGGCACTTTTATTGCAAATAATTCACGATTTTCGAACACCAGTACAAATTAAAGTGCCCTGGTGGACAGCCTCTTTGATAAACAACCATTCTGAATAGTTAATTCCTCTGTGTGTAGCGGGAAAATGGAGATAATCGATATTCCCTCCGTTACAAAATCCAATTCCTTCCGTTACAAAATAGTACACATTTTTAATGTCAAAGAAAATTGTTTTTACTTTCAAAAATTTGCTAATTCCCTACTGAATGTTAAAGTGAAATGGTTAAATTTGGTTATCCCGTTGGAATATTTGAATTCCAACCAATTTCTGAGATAAAAATTGAATTTTGTGGAAAAAATTTTGAGTGGAAATTTATCTCGCCTTCCGTTACGAAATGTTTAAATGGACATAGCTCCTTATGTGTTCTGATATCAATCAGATATTTCAACTGAACCTTTGTGACATAGGACAGGTAAAAATTTCATAGCTTTACTGTATAAATTAGGTAAGTTATGAGAGAAAAATGCTATCGATTCCTTCCGTTACGAAAAAGAGGTTTTCAAATATGCACTGTTAAAAATATAATATAAGAAGCCCCAGTCGTAATATAAGTTAAAAACAAATACAATAGTCATGATATCATTCAAATTACAGAAGTCCAGTCAAAACTTCATGAGCACCATAATCTGACCAAATTGTCACGTAAGTGATATTTCAGTCACCTCTCATAAGTGCTCTCTGATGAAGGCTATGTCTTGCTCAATATTACTGAGACGTTGCTCAATCCCTACCTGTCGCTCCTCCATCACATTAAGCCGATCTTCCAGGGCAAACTGCGTATCACACGCCTGCACAGTGGTATGGGGTTAAGGTACGGAACTATTCAGCCATTTGGGATCGTTCACTCATGATGACGTTATTCATTTTTCGGCAGTTTTTACCACCTTCACATAACCACATTAACAGTGGCATTTGTTACAATTACAATATGTAGCGTAATTGGTTATCATTTCAGAACCCCCTCAATCCCCCTTAGCTAGTATTATGTGAGTATGTGAGCGATCGCTAAAACACGGATAAAGTCTCAAAATTACAAAATTATTTCATTGTGAGTCACAGTAGTAAAATATTCGTATTTCGTTAATCATTTCATAGAACTTCGTAACATTGCCCACCTGTCTGACAACCTCCGTCTTTATCCACCTCGCCTGGCTCCTCAGGGTCTTATCCAACTGTGCGACGTCTTGGACGAGGGTTTTCAGAGAATCAACTGAGTTGGCAAGCAACGAACTGTTGTCTCCCGGCAACGAACTGTTGTCTCCCGGCAGCACCCTACTGTGCTGGGAGGAGACAGGACCCCCAGTGGTGTTGTCTGTCCCGGTGCTGTCTGTCCCCGTGATATGGTCTTCTGATCCGGTCAGGATGTTCTGTGATAAACCACTGGTCATGGCGCTCACATCCCCACGATTACTGACCTGCCACAGAGATAAGAGGGTGACGATATGAATAAATTTAGTGAATATACTGACTGTTTTGTGCATGATGCATTTATACTATGCAAGGTGATTAGAAATATAGGGCAGCACCAAGATGCATATAGTCATGTTAACGCATAATATGCATATAAGAAAAGTAAGGGCATTAAGGGCATATTATATTCTACTGACTTTGGGTCCCATAGATTTGAGTTTGTTCGACAGATCGGTAACGGAAGTGTTTTCAGTATCGATAGAGGAAATCAGGGAAGAAGCATTCGTTGCACTTCCACGCCTGTTTGGAAACATCATGGAGTAATTGTTTACAAAGTGACCATAAACTTACCCAGATACCCATGATCAAATTATGGTGTAGCAAAAAATGATCCAAATATTGACGAAATAATGAACAAGAGGCCTTGTTCTAAAGTTTTAAGTTCCACATACGTGATATCAGACGTTTGTGACGTATCCTGAATGGTATCTTCTGGTGTTGTAACTTGCGTGGTGTGATTTGAATTGAAAATAAAAACATCTCCGTGTGACTTGATTAGGTCACCAGGCGACCCGATGGTATCATCAGGCAACCTAATAAGGTCACCAGGCGACCTAATTACGTCACCATGGGACCTAATTAAGTCACCAGGCGACCTAATCACATCACCAGGCGACCTAACTAGGTCACCAGGCGACCTCATTACATCACCAGGCGACCTAATCACATCACCAGGCGATCTAATGCCGTCATGAAGCTGTCTGATAAGGAGTGATTCTCTGAGTGGTTTACGCTGAGGTTTCAAGTGAGCCCTTCTGAGAGGAGGCCCGTGAATTGGTGGTGATCTGTGAGTGAAGTAAAGGAGTAAAGTAGTAAAGTGTGAATGAAGCAAATTGTAAGTGAAGTCTTAAATTAACAATGATATTAATGACGATCATGCAGAACTAAAAGACCCCCTCCAAGCAACACATACGTAGTGTGAGGGGTGGGTGACCGCTGGAAGTTGTTGGGAATCCCAAAAGGGGGCTTGGTGGCCGATGTAGCGGGTACCGCCGGGGTACTGGACACGAAACTGGCTGGTTTCTTGAGATTTGTAGGAGCAAGAAGTGTCGGCGTGTCCTTCTGGGGAAAGGGAGCTACTGGTAAATCAGGAAAAAGGAAAGGAATAAATAATTGGAAAAGGGCAAAAAGGAAAGCAACTTTCCAAACAGCAGCGTAGCTGTGTAATGACGCTTACCTTATTACTAGGGGGATTATTTTCTTTGCTATCTTCTTCATTCTCCTCGATCCTCCTCATTTTATTGGGTCCTTCTGATCCACGACTCTTGCTGATTTGGGGTACCTCAGGGGTTGATTCTAGGACCCCTTTATTATCTCCTTTGCCCTCCTCGATTGGAAGTTTTCGTCCAACTAATCCGCTAACTGGCCTCTTTTGTTGTGTGTTCAGACAATCCACTGAAAATGATGAAACTTATATCATTAAGTTATCTTTTCAAGTTAAACTTAAACAAAATATAATTTCAGGAATTAAAGTTAGCATATTATTGAGCTTGTGCAGTTGTGCTCGGACATCCGTAGCAGTGTATTTCAATCAATTTCTCTCACGGGAGGTGGCAGGGGGCGGTGTTTGGTCCTTGTACGTGTAGTTGACAAGTTCACTGATGTTGAAGGAGCAGTCGCTGTCATCCGTTGCTATCTCCGAGATGTCAGAATATCTCCGGGGTGTCGCTCTTCTGGTCTTACTTTTATTTTTACCTGGACGTTTCTTTTTCAGCTCTGATAGACAGATGTGCATATTTAAAAGGGTTGCATATTAAGGGTTGCATATAAAGGGTTGCTGTCAAAAAGATATTGTTGTCATTATTATTAAGGGTTGCATATAAAGGGTTGCTGTCAAGATATTGTTGTCATCATTATTATTAAGTATTAACTACTAGGCCCTAGGGTACGTGGGTAGGTACCGAACAAAATATTTTGAATTCTTTGGGATGATTCAGACATTGCAAAACCATACTAAGACGTCAAACATTAAATTCTGATTTAAACATGGTGATGTCAATGTTAAATTATCATCTGATGTCACAAAAGGAAGCTTCATGGGAAATTGTAGAGGTTTTAATGAGATTTTAATATTTATATTACTGTAATAATGAACTTTTAGTACCTGCGACAAAATTTTGCACTTCTACCCAATGACGCTGCTTTTAGTGGTTTCTTTTGCTCTGTTTACAGAGAAATTTTGTCTAGGCGGAAGTTTAAATCTTACAGAATCCTTCGAACCAGGGTTAAAATCAGAAACCACTCCGGAAAATTTGAAATGGTCCGTTACTAATTTCAACCAGTCTTGCATAGAGTACAGGGCCCCATCAAGTGTACCAATGGAGTTTTACATAGCCACTTTTAGAACAGGAAGTTTGGAAGATTGCTGGAGGTATTGCATGCTGACTCAGTACTCTGATAGCTGCTCAGTAGCAGTGTTCAACCTGATCAATCGAATGTGCCAGCTGGTCAGACATGACCTCCTGCTCTACGAGCAAAATATTCGATTCTGATGTTGTTTCGGTGAATCTAGCGTGCACCCAGTGCTTGTGGGACATAGACAAAGTTATGGAAATGAGTAAAAGTGGAGTTTACATAATGAATACGAATATTGGAAGCCCTGGAATTGTGAGATGTCTGGCAGTTGGAAATGAGAACATCAACACGACAAAAGAACGCAAACTTATCTGGAAAAAGTGCAGCGGTGCAGATTTATGGACGATAGCCGAAAGTGATGATAGAGAGGACAGCAAGAACAGGTTCCATATATCAAAAATAAATTCAACATTGGTGTTGGACTGGAAAATTCAAGGCAAATTGGTGGTAGTTTTTGCGACAGATGAAAAAGACGCTGCGACAGGGCGGGTATCTATTGGAAGGAGCAACCATGTTGCTGGAAGCATCTGCAGATACAGAGTAGAGGCCTTCACCTCTCTATATGAAAGGTTCCCAGCGTACCTCTTTACAAGAACGTCATACAGCTCAAAACACTGGGCTTCTTTCGCCTCCATGTCATTTGTCTTTCCTACTGAATTAAATCAGTGTTCCTTAGCAAATTTGCTGTTCCAAACAGCAAAATCCTAAACCGAGACCAAGGACCATTTATTTTGCCGGGAACCACTGTCACTATCAAGTGTGACCAAGGATTTGGGGTCCCAGGACTCAACAATACCACAGTCCAAAAGGTCAAATGCTCCAAAAATGTCGATTTAAACCTTGTTTAGCCCTGCCAAAGATGGAAACTCGTGATCACAGTCAATCAATCATAATCCCAATTGTTCTAACCCTGTTGCTGATGATAGTGATTGTTCTGATCTGCAAGGTTACTGGGCGTCCAAAGACCAGAAATGGAGCTTCAGAGGATCAGATTCTGGAAGGGAACATCGGACCTCAGGGTGAGGGTATCGTAATGGAACCTATCGCAAAGCCATAGATCTCGGTGGACTTTGAGTTGATGTCATAGACTAACCAGCACGTATTTCGGATTTTGCGTGTAAAGTTTTTAACATTCGATCCCAAAATGCAGGGTCATTTCAACACCTATTTCAATGCTCTTTTGGCTTTAATGAATCAACAAGGCAGTGGGGGAGGGAATATTGATTTCAATTACCCATTACCAAATACCCATTCTACATAGCAACGATACCACTGTCTCCCTTTTCTTGGCAAGGTAAACACTTCACTTTAGTAATAGTTGGGGTCTAATCAAGATTATAATCAAGGTAATAACAGCTGATTAACTGAACTGAAGTTAGAAGGTTGAAACTGTTCTTTTTAATAAATTTATTCCAGTAGGTAGGTTTAATTAGCGTCCAGTTTCAAAGGTGCGCCGTGCCAAACGACGAGACTCAAATATTTAAGAATTTAAAGTTCAGTATTCAAAAATTGATATAATAAATTTTAACAATAAAATCAAACGAGTTGATTGCTGAATGATACCAATGCTCCATTACACATTAAGATGTTAGATCCTTCGACGTTCTGTCATATATACATCCTGTATCTCTGTATAATGAAATAGAAATATAAAATGTAGGGTGAAAAACTAGAATAGGGTGGTTTCAACTGCTTAATCTTATAATAAATTTTATATTTGAGAATATGTCATATGTTAGCAAATTTTATTCAACACATACCATTATCAACGCTGCTTGTCCTGTCCGACTTTTTCTTCGCCTTCTCTACGGTATTTTCCTCTGAAGCCTGTTTTGTCCGCACCGCAGTATTCTCTGGGATCTGTTTATCCGGCAGTACCCTTTCATTATACTTTCCTAGTGTCTCTTTCCGTGGAACGCGGGAATTCTGGTACCTGAGGAGGTGAGCCCCGGGATTCTCCTCAATTGTACAGTCACCATGCGATAGACGATACGTCACCAACTGAGAAGGGTGGAGTTTAGAGTCGTGCATTTAAATTGGCAATGCATCAAACAATCAATGATGATCAGCAAATTTGTAGAAAGTTCTAATATAGGACTTCTATTCCTGGTTTATTACAGTACTTTAATCGGTATTTTCATAGAATTTATTTTTGCTGACTGAGAATTTATCATAAATTGATTGATTAACATAGGATGGAATTAAAAGGATGTTTCACACAAAGATATATCAAGGTTCAAGCAATACCTGTTTGCCTTATTTGTCAAAATATAAGCAAAAGTTCTAAAAGCTGCTGAATTTGAAGCTCCCGCGAATTACATAATTTACGAGTGATCCATCAACTTACGGATTCCTTGGTGGAGAAGACAAATTCTTGTAGTTGTCCCTGTATAAACTCAACAGAGAAAATAGGGCGATTGATTTCAATGTGCTTCACGACCCTTCCTTCGGATTGCGACACCATGTGAATCTCCCCGTCCAGACCTTTTGAGGATAACATTCATTAGGGTTCGGACAAAGAATAGCAATGAGGACTCGTTCACATATTACGTAATCAATTTTTATACGATTTCAAATCACCCTCCCCTTCCACATCGAGTTTACAGTTGGCTTATTTGTTACGATAACGTGCAGCGAAATCATTTGCAAACCCTCCCCTCTTCCATGAACACGTTTTTGGCTGATTACGTAATATGTGAACAATCCATTTAAGGAGAAAAGTTTCTTGGTATCCAATATCCATACCAAGAAACTTGTTCCCCTTATTGATGGAGACCCATTCTAAGTGGATGGGAACATAGTGACAGCCTCTTTATTCAATAATCAGTCGTGTCTTCAAAGTTTATCATGTCTGCTTAGATACTGCAGCTATAGGGTACGAACAGAGGATGAGCAAATCGTAAAGCTTAGTCGCAGCACAACTAAATAAAATAAATAAATTAACACATTTATAACACGCTTCGCTTCTTAAACAGTCATCAACAACTTACTGGCTGTAGCTAGCAACATCCCATTGATGGTACTGTAGGCAAGGTCTGTGATTGTACTCGTGTGCTTGTGTATGGAGAAGATCAATTGACGGGCTTTGATGTCCCAAACTTCTAAAACACCAGTTGAGTGACCTGAGGGGCATTCAAACTTTTCAGTAGACAAATCTCGAATTGTAGGCATTCACCGTTCTCATTTCTAAAATTTTGACGTTTCTTTCAACCAACTAATCAGAAATGTCGACCCAGTTCAATTAAATTGATAGAATCCACTAAACAGTCACATAGATATAGCTGACGACGATAATCACAAGATTTTCAAAAGCTTCTCTCGTATCAGTTATATCGTTTCAAAGTTTCAACTTCAATCTTTTGAGCGTGATAAAGTTACCTGAGGAAGCGTGTGCAGGACACCAGCAACTCACCTACTGCCACTTCAGCCGGTTGGAAGGGCACGTACGGGTTACAAGCCAGGGCTGTCACTTCATCACTTTGGGCATTGAACAGATCCACAGGTCGTTCCTTGAACTTGATGCCATCACCATGGTCTGGAGTGAGTTCGTCGCGTTGGAAGACCGTAACGTGGCCCTTGGTGTCCCCAGTGCACAGGAAGGTGGAAGTGGGGTCCCAGGATATGTGGGTTACTGAGCACCGGGTCAGGTTGGGCACTTCCTGCACTTTCACCCACTTCGACTTCTGGGTTTAAGTGGGTGTTAGGGGGGAACAGGATGGGAAAAGTGCTGTATCAATCAGGAATCAGTCATTTAATTAACTTTGATATATGGCCATAGTTGATGGTGAAAGTGATGCAAAAACTATAAGGCACCTGCATCATTACGCGTCGATCAAATGAACTGATCAAATGAAAAATGCACACCATCGCACGCACTTGCTTTTTTGCGCGGATGTCTTCATCAAAGTGTATTGTGCGCGTTTTTCATTTGATCAATCCATTTGATCGACGCGGAACGATGAAACCACCTAACAATAATAATAATAATAATAATAAACTACCAAATTATTTACTCTATTTTTCAAAGACAGTGTTTTGAAAGTTTGAATGAGTCCACAATCTCTACTTTTTGATTTATAATGCTTTTATGAAGAAACCGTCTTTGTAAACGTACCTCATTGATTCGCCAGAGGAAGAGAGTTCCTCCGACCCCGGCAGTAACGAGGAACCTGCCCGAACTGTCGAATGCACAGCAGTTCTGATACATTCCACTCGGTATAGGGATCTTCTCCTGGAACTTCCATTCAAATAGTTAAAATGCTATCGAAATTTGAAATTTGTCAGAATTAACAATTAATCGTGCGGAGTAAAAAGTTGTAGTTCGTTAACTGTTCGGAATATAGAATCTAGAAAGTATAGCTCTATGGTATGTACCGTGTACACTGTGCAGTGTGGGCCTGAATTTCCAAGAAACTTTGATAAAGCTCATGATAATAAAGTTTCATGATAATAACGGATTGAGAGGCCTTTATGTCATGAGGCGCCGATATAATGATGAATTATACAAGATCTTTGACACTGCGCAATGATGTTAAATGAGAAGAGAGATTACCTAGTTAGGCACTAGAATCTAGAACTTACATATATCAGAATGCCTCAAGTATCTTGATATTATCATTGTCTCACTGGACATATACTTACCTACTCACATAATATAAACTGACAAGACGCTACAACACTCACCATTTCAACTTTATAAGACACCGGGGGCTCCTCAGCACTCGAATCGGGTACTCCTATCAGCCGCAGCAAGTGGATGTGTTCCCATTTCCGTCCACAGAGCGCTGCCAGAGACCCATCAGGAGACCAAGATATGTCACTGACCTCGCAGCCTGGGGAAACTAGGGGTCCTGTTTCATATCACAGTATATCAAAAACACGGGTTTGGGGATTCCCTAGGGGGTAAATACTAAATAGTGCTTAACAATTGATTACTATCCCCTAGAATAGTAGAATACCTGAGTCCCCAATATCAGGGATGTCAGCTTCCTCAACCAGACTCCATTCCGACTCTTTTTTGGTCCATTCCGACTCCGACTTGTTTTTGGACAGGAGTTTCACTTTGTGTCCCCCGACCAGCAACATCCTATTTCAAGTTTTGGATTGTTTGTTAACAAAAGAATCAGTACAGTATTTGTTTTCAAGAGTTTGCTAGCAAGTTAATAGTTTTGTCTACGTGCATCGCATAGTTGCAGTTACTGATAACTGTTTGAATGGGTGCCTGCGAATATTCTCTATTTCAGGGAGTAAAAATTGAATAAAGTAGCACAGTGGGTCATATGAAATTATACCAATGACACCCTACTGACCCCCTATTGAACCCCTGCTGACCCCCTGCTGACCCCCTGGTGAACCCCTACTGGGATTTTATGTTAAGTAAGTTGTTCTGTATTCTAGAAATATTGGAGATTCATTCAATAAAACCAGAAAAGTTTCATAACATATAAAATAAATTATTGACAAGTATATTATTAACGCCCAAACTGGTAATTATAACACCATAAAAGGTATTTCAATATATAAATGTAACATAAAATATCATAAAATAAACATTGAACTTCTGTCTTTTGATGAATATCATTTTACTTATAATTTCGCATTTTCTGTATGTTCTTTGTACGTCACGCCCCATGGCAACGCGCGCGCAATGGGGGAAATGCACGTGCAGATTAACTGCGCGCGCGTTCATTACTGTTTAATGCTGTTTTGATTTCGGAGCTTCATAACTTTTGATGTGGTTGGAATTTTTTGATGCGGTAAAAAGTATTTGGTTGATTTGAAATTTGCGAACGAGGTGCTGCGTAGCAGCGCCGAGTGAGTTGTATTTTGCAGGCCCAACGGCCTGCCTGTCTTATATATAATTTCGTAAGAGCACGTGAATTATGTCTGTGCGGGCGCACAGTTTAAATTGAGCTTGCCAAGAAAATATCTATATCAAGAAGAAAACGAACGGGGAAAATGTGCTTATTGGTGCCGTTGTCATGGTTACTGGAAACTGCACGTGCATGTTATGATCAGTTGTATGCGAGTGCTTTCTGATACGTTGCTAACTGCTGCGTCGTGCTTTTGTTAATTTTACGTCTTCTACATTTAAAATTGAAGATCTAAAGATAGAGAATGGGTATGGCTGGCATCGGGGAGGCTATAGGCGATATAATTCCCTTTATGAATCAGTGGCAATGGTCGGTCAATTTATTGAATCGATGACTAAATGGTTTCAACTAAATAATGTAAATCGAGCGATTATTGAAAGAAATTTAAGATTAACCAAGGCAAAATCAAATTTCAGAGTGAATTCTTACTTTCTTAGTTATCTGAAAGCATTGAACGCATCTAAACCAAAATCACTTGAAATATATTCATTAATTGTCTCGCCAACCTTCACCCTAGTACCCCTAATACATCTTACACATGACTTTATGCATAAAAAAGAAAGTTTGCATCGAAGCCAATTTAAAACGTCATCGTATTGTTCATTGTTTTTCTCCGCCAGCTTTTGACACAAAGATGTAATAAATGTATTACATTCCTTTCCTAATGTGCCAAAAACAGTAAAACGAGTGGCGTAAAAGTTCCATGTTCGTTTGTCATGACTCGGTGATTGTAGTTTCTCTTCTTTTCTTTTTCGTGTTGATCCAGAACACTTTTAACACTATTCTTCATTGCTGTGGCACAGAAAGGGTTTGTGACACGTACATCAAAGTATGACTGCTGGCCATGTCTCCAAAAGCCCCGTGCTCGAATGTCCAGCCGTGCTGCGTCTGCTGTGTTTCCAGTTGTTTCTTCCACATCATGGACAACTCTAGAGAGGAGTTTAGCTAAAACATCTCGAATATTATCATGACGCATGTGTACGAACCCTCCTTTTTTACAGTTGAGTGCGTGAGTGATATTGAATGTAGATCCACATGGACACTTTGATGGCAACCCTCGGATCTCCCGAAAGTAACGTAAATTCAAAGCATCGGAGAATTCTGTCTTGTTCAACACCAAACCCTGATCTTTTAAAGGAATTGCATTTAACCAGCTTGAAGCACCCTTATCAGACAAAAGGTCAATTGCACGATTGAACTGAGGTGAAACATATTTCTTTATATCCTCTAAGACACTTTTGTGCTTCATCTCATTTTCACCCTTCAAAAGCTCAATAGACGATTTATTATCGCCAGGAATATTATCGGACTGAGATTTTATCACATCAACTAGTTTTCTTGTGATTTGAGTTGATGTTTCAAAATCCCGGCCGGCTCGCTCCTGAAGAATGTGAATGTTGAGACCCCCAAGTCGTGTTGGAAGTGAAATAAGTTTACGCTCAATGTCTGTAATAGGGCTCCCGAAAAGAGTTGGAATAAACACGAATGTTAAAAGATCATCAAGTGGTTTTAGGTATCGCTCGAAACCAGGGATTGTTCGGAGAAAATACGTATATTTGTGTTGATAACCATGCACATAGCCACTATATGCAGAGTGAGGATGAAATTTAGCTATTTCAGACAACTTTTCAACCTCTTTGCCCATTTGACACTAAATCTTTGCAGTATTCGTCTTTGAACTCCTCAGAGCCGAGGCAGGCGCCTAGGTGTCGCTTTCCCTCGGTAGTGAATTTCACATTAGTGTCACTGAACACTGTCTCAGCTCGGCTGAGATCATGCACATGCTTCACTATGATCCAGCACTTTTCCTGATTAACGTGGTATCCATAGCGTTTACCCAGAAAAACAAGCTCATCAAACCATTGCTTGATACCTTCCACTGTACCCACAGCAGTGCCGTCATCGGCAAGCCAAACTTGGCGACACTGTAACCTCCGCTCTCGTATAATGCTAGAGAGGGTGTGAACGACAGGAAGAATACCATTACCAAGACAATAGAATATCATTCCCAAGTTATCACCCTGAGTAGTTCCTTCAAAGCTTTTTATCTCTTCCCCCTTGTTTTTATCCCCTTTGATGATAAGACGAGGTGGAATTCTGTATGTGTTGATTAAGTATTGTGCCACCTCAGGGCAAATGATTTGGATATTATGTAAAGCTACACTGCGGTTCATTGAATTGAAAGCATTTTCAGCATCGATTAAAATGACAGCTTCAGAACCGTCTTCACTGAACATTTCTCTCATTGCATGAATAGCTCCTTCAGCACCACTGTTAATCCCTGCTGCCACTTGCAGGGGTCCGGCCGCTTCCATTGCATCCGTTTTAATTGCCCAACTGATGGTTTTCCCCACAACACGTCGCAGGAGCTCACCAACGCCAATCGGTCGTATTCCGAGTTCTTATCAAGGGGGATCAGCTTACAAGCCGTGAAACTATCCAGTGTATCTGGGTTTAATATTTCTGTGGCCATTTTCCTTGATAATCTGGCTATTGATTCCCTGAATAACTGTCCTTCGGTCTTAAAACTTTTATGACAAAAAGATTGAAAGAATTGTCCGCTCATATTGGATGGTCCAGCTGCACCTCGAGTCTGTTTGATCGCTTTTTCCACCATCCTCTCATCAATTTCATTGAAATATGAAACTGGCACATCATTGATCGGCCCATGAAGAAGTGTTTCCTTCAGTGCTGATGCAGAATGTGGATGTTTCTCCTTCAACTTCTCTATGACAGACGGGGATAAAGGTAGTACACCTCCTTGGTTCTGGTTTTCAAGCAGTCTGTTGGCCGCTGTTATCTTACCTTGCAAGATGAAACGGACAAATAGCTGTGAAGCTGACACATCATTCCTCTTACATGCCATCAACTTCTTCTGTATACCCCTACTTTCTCTCAATATGGCTTCAAACTGCCCTTCATCCCACAGCTTGAGACGCTTTTCAAGAGCCTTCGAGTTCAGATCTTTACTGGTTTTTGATGGTTTCTGAAGCAATAGATTTGGAAGTGTCATAACAACTTTCATTGCAACATCACTGAATTCCGTATCATAGTTAAATTGCTCGAGCCAAAAATTCAGCAAATTGATGAACTTCTTCGAATTAGCTCCTGATGGCAACTGGAAAATGTTATTTGCCCAGTACTTCGTGGACTCGTATGAATCGTTGATTAGCTTGGCAAATTTTGTGAATGGAACTCCGTTGTATGCAAGAGATGTAGTTCCATTGACTGCAGGCTGTTCGTAATCAGGCAAATTTGGTGAGTCAAATAGATCTTTGAGATTAATTCGCAGAGTAGTCATGTTGTTGTCCTCATTATGTTCGATAGGAGCAATCAATCACGTCTATCAGCAAATAATAATAATCAAACCTTCTGAATTGAATTTTCGAGTTCGGGGGAAAAGTTTACGACAAACGGATTAGTGTAAATTTTGCTCCTTCATAAACTTTTTCATATTTCAAAATTTGCAGCTGGCGTGAATGTATTAATTGTTTCCATTCTTCAATCTTCGATGCGGTAAGAATAGAAAAATTGCCTTGATAACTTGAATTGCAATTTTGGAATTCTGCGAGGGAGGCGCCGAGTGAGCTACGTTTTAGCAGGCCCAACGGGCCTGCTAGTATTATAATATTTTTGACGAATTAAAAATTTCGGATATAGGAACTATTATTTCATGATATAAAATACTACTACTCTAAATTAAACCATTTTTAATCTAATGGCAACTACAACATTTGCTGCTCCAGTTGTTTAGCGAAACATATTATATCCTAAAAGCTTTATAATATTAACTTACAATAAAATTTTTCAAACAACTAAATATAGAAATTATTGTTAACCTGTGATATCGATCCGTTTCTTACTAATCGCGTGCAATGCAATGGTTATTAAGTAGTTTCTGACGATCTAAGCGCAGTTGACGGGGTACCACAGGGATCAGTGCTAGGTCCACTGCTATTTCTACAATATATCAACAACGTAGTGTATAGTCAATGTCTTCGTAACTCAAATAAATGCGCATCAAATTGCACCAAATCTGCTTCTTTTTTACTTTAAACCGCCAAGGAAAATAATTAAGCCTCCTAGTATTCCTATAACCTTCGGTGGGCAAATTAGGGACAACAATATATCATAATACTATCGTGAATTCCCAATTATTGTACGCAATTTCGGTGTGGGGAGGAAAACAAAGTGATCGAAATAGGTTATTTATTAGTTTATTCTCCGAAAACAGGCTCTACGTAACTTATTCAAAAAATTATCAAAGTTTGTGCTAGGACATACTAAACCAGATTTCCTAGATAAAGGAATCCTATCAGTACACAATATCTATAATCATGCTAGACAATACTAAGTTTTGCTAAGACCATCAAGACTAAAGAACCAGAATACCTACGTAAACTTAATTCGTAGTAGTAAGATAAAGAGTGAGGGTGAACTGTAAATTCAATAACATTCAAATTGTCTTTTTAAATTTATCAAGACATTTTAGCTACTATTTTAGCTATATTTTAGCAAATTGATTATAGAGCCACAATAAACAGGGTTACCCAGCATTACTCAACGTAATCACATAATATCTTATGATCAATAAATTAGATAAACAATATAATTAACAAACATAACCAATAAAATGAACTACAAATCTCCAATCAAAATACATTCGCACATCTGAGGGAAATAAAACCCCTACTTTGTAAAATCATTTCCGCTCCCCAGTACTCTAATATATCATCCCGGTTAACATCCAATCCCATATCACGTGTAATATAACCTTAGCACACTAAGAACTGCGTCACGTAATAGTGCGCACTTCAATAAGATATGCGCACTTTATTAGTGTGAGTTTTCAATTGAACAAAACTTTAGGAGAACACAATTTTAATCAGTGGGATCTTAATTAGTGCGAGTTTATCGAACGCACAGTAAGTGACGCAGTTCTTAAAGGTGCTGTATAATATTAACGTGTTACGTGGGGCTGGCCATGTAGCAGTTCTGGAGGACGGCAATGCCCATGGCGCCGCGTTTACATGCCAGCGGTGCCAGCTGGGACCACTCCTTCCCATCGTACATCTCCACAGTATCCAGGTAGTTCTCCCCACTGTGACCCCCTAGCGCGTAGAGTCTATTGCCTGCACTCACTGCCCCCAGTCCTGTTCTCTTAGTGGACATGGGGGCAGAGAGCAAGGACCAGGAGTCGGAGGAGGGGGAGTAGAGGTGCACCACATCCAGACATTGCCTGCTGTCGAACCCTCCCACTGTAGCCAAATACTCTCCCCAAACACTCAGTCCGTTAGCTCCGAAGGGGTGGGGAAGCGAGGCTACTGGAACCCACTTCCCGGCCCGCAAGTCGTACCTCTCGCAGGAGGACAAGTAGTGAGTTCCGTCATTTCCACCCACCACGTACAGGCTGTTGTTGAGGTAGCACACGGAGCCGTACTTCCGAGGGGACCGCATTGTGGGCTTGTGGCACCGCCACACACCCTCCCTCGGATCGAAGGTTTCCAGAGTGTCTAGGGTTGTGCTGGAGTTCACCTGGCCTCCCACCGCGTATAGTCTGCTCTCATCAGCGCACACTGCCAGGTTCCTCCTGGGGACCTGCAGCTGGGGGATCCAAGTCCAACTTCCCTTCCCAAAGTCCAGACACTCGCCCACTTTGAGGGACTTAGTCCCGTCATGCCCTCCAGTAACATAGAGCACCTCGTCCATGACAGCACACCCGAGACCACTGCGGGGAAGACTCATGTCGGGCATATCGAAGCTCTGCTGCAGAGGCAGGTCGTACCGCTCCACTGTGTTGAGGAGGGACCGCTCCTTCACTGACAAGCCTCCCACTAGGAAGATGTAGCCTACAGTGCTCCGGCGTGGGGTCATTCTCTCTGTGGGGTGTACTGTGATGGGTGAGTGGGAGGAGGAGGGAAAAGAGGAGGGGAGGAGGAGGGGGAGGAGGGGAGGAGGAGGAGGGGGGAGGGGAGGATGAGGGGAAGAGGAGGAGGAGGGTGAGGAAGAGGGGAAGAGGGGGGAGGTGGAGGAGGGGGAGGGGGAGGAGGAGGATGAGGAGGGAGGAGGAAGAGGAGGAGGAGGAGGAAGGGGAGGAAAAGGAGGAAGGGGAGAAGGAGGAGGGGGAGGAGGAGGGAGGGAGGAAAAGGAGAAAGGGGAGAAGGAGGAGGAGGAGGAGAGGGAGGAGGGGAGAAGGAGGAGGGGGGAGGAGGGGTAGGAGTGGGAGGGGTAGGAGGAGGAGGGGTAGGAGGAGGAGGAGGGGGTGGAGGAGGAGGAGGAGGAGGAGGAGGGAGGAGGGAGGGGAGGAAGGGGAGCAGGGAGGAGGAGGGGGGATGGGGAGGAGGAGGAAAGGGAGGAAGAGGAGGAGGAGGATGAAGGGAGGAGGAGGGGGAGGAGGAAAGGGAGGAGGAGGGGGAGGAGGAAAGGGAGGAGGAGAGGGAGGAGGAGGGAGGGGAGGAGGAGGGGGAAGAGGAGGAGGGGGAGGAGGAGGATGGGGTGGGGGAGGAGGAGTTATTCGCCGAAAAGACTTTACTAGCTAGTTAATCAGTTAAGTAAATTTCAGAGGTCTCAACGACAAATTAATGGCCGATGACATTCACAAGTGAACTAATGAATTAAAAATAGCGGATGATGATAGAATATAGACTAGACTACCTTGATTTGATACACTACTTCCATTTCAGAGAGTGTACCTGATAGGTAGCCATGAGTCCTGGTGGGCAGGAGGTGCCGGTTCTTGGCCTCATCCACCAGGTCCCTACACCGGAGGTCTCCTCTGACCATAGTGTTGGTCTCCACGACATCAACCAGGTAGCGGGGAGGAAGGAGGGGCAGTCTGACGTGCTCTAACAGAGCAGTGAAGTGAGGGGCACGGGAGGGTCTGTCTTCGTCAACCCACCTGAGGTGGGGTGTTTTAAACACGAACATAGAGGTTAGTAGCTATTGTACACAAGTACACTTTTACATTCAAAAACAGAGTAACGGGAACAAAGATTTGAGATAGACATGATATTACACAGATCAAAGTAAGAAGAGCGACAGTCGACAGTCAACGGTCAACCTACAATACACGATACTCAAACAGTGCTCAGCTTTTACCTGAATCACTAACCTAAGAACCATATTGAAGACTTCCTTCTCCTCCCTCACATCCAGGTCATCACTCTGTAGAACCTTTTGGAAGGTCATCATGCCCAGCCTCTCAAAGACCCCACTATTCAGGAACTCCTTTGAGTGACTAACCAGAACCCCCACCGTGATGTCTAGAAGCTGAGTCATTCCGAACTGTTCTGCTAGCAGCGAGTACTCCACAGCACTGGAAGCAGTTAGCGGTCCCAGGAGTACGGCACAGCAAGCCTCCTCCACCACAGGCAGACAGAGCAGGTTAGCAGCCCTCAGGACATCGGGCGCAACTTCAGGAGATATGTCCAGTTCTGTGGTGTAGAGGTATCTGAGAATGGTGTGGAGGGTGGCACAGGTCATGCCCTGCATCCGAACCTCCTTGCTGCTAGACTCCTTCATGGCACAGCTGAACATGCGCTTGAAGTAGGAGGATGTGGCTGCCAGGATGACCCTGTGGGCTGGCACCGTGCCATCGTCACACACAATGTCTACGTCACACAGCCACCCCTCCTCCAGGAAGGAGAACAGGGCCAGGAAGCGCTCCTCGAAGCAGAACGCACCTTTTTCTGGGGTGTTTTTGGGCGTGTCATTCTGTATCATGGTCATGTTGAGTGGAGAGGAGTGGAGCAGCACGACACGACAAGGGGGCACATCCTAGTTAATATGAGCTGCTAGAGTGGACTTTTTTGGACTTTATGCCGACCAGGGGCTTTTCAGAGTCGGCATGAAGTCTGGGGTTCGGTGGAATGATAGAATATTGTGTGTTCAGTATATAACGACTGCAGCACAATGGTAACAAATACTGGCAGTTGAAAGTTTGTATTATTTTTCAATGTTTTAGAGAAGGTACATTTCGAATTTCACGTTTGTTGCTACAGTACAGCAACAACTATTTGCGGAAGAATGAATTTCTAGGCAGTCCATCTTACTTAGGCGATAATGTCGGTTGATGGGTGATAACTGGTTAAATGCAAAATTTGGATAACTCAGGGATCGTGTGTTATCGACAATCATCAAACTTGGATAATGCCTCATGGGGTAGTAATCGATGATAAACTCCCTTTCGTTATTTAATCGCTATTAGCCAATTTTGAGGGTACTTATAGGCGTGTAAATAAGTTGTATTATTGCACTCCTCACTTTGGCTAATACACTTAGAGCATGGCAAATGGTCATGACGCTAATAAAATTATTGCACTCGGCTTCGCCTCGTGCAATAATTTGGTATTGTCGCACTCGGCCTGCTCCTCGTGCGACAATACAAATTATTGCACTCGGCTACGCCTCGTGCAATAATTTCTATTAGCGCATTCCCAGCCATGCTCTAAGCGTATATTATTTAATGACGGTTATATAATTGTTGCTCCGATAATTTTTGTTATATAACGGCTTCAAAAATGGAGTTTAGGGGTCAATAAATAATTTTCATAAGATTTTAAAATTTTCGAAATTTTGGGGTGTGATAATTTTTCCAGGTGTGTGATAACTGTACAGTTATCACACCCCTCAAAGAACAGTTATCACACCTTTGAAAAATTATCACACCCCAAAAATCAAAACTTTAGAATTTTGTGATTCGTATTTATTTACTATATAAAATCATTTTAATCTGACTTTTAGTCAATTCTCTCACTCCATTACGATACACCAGTGTATACATCTTATGTTATCTTGTTTAAGCATTCACCGTTCACGTTAGTCATTATATGAGCCGCGCACGCACGTGCCAGTAAGACCACTTGCTTTCACTCCATTACGATACATCAGTGTATACGTATTACGTTATCTTGTTTTGGTTTCATGAGTTTATGTATACCTTGTTTGTCATCATATGAGCCGCGCACCCACGTGCCAGTAAGACCACTTGCTCTCACTCCATTACGATACATCAGTGTATACGTATTATATTATCTTGTTTTGGTTTCATGAGTTTTTGTATACTTGTTGGTCATTATATGAGCCGCGCACCCACGTGCCAGTAAGACCACTTGCTCTCACTCCATTAGGATACATCGGTGTAGCAGTGTATACATTTGTTATCTTGTTTTGGTTTCATGAGTTTATGTATACCCGGTAGTCGATCTATGAGTCGTGCACCTACTTAACCTCACTACTAGTCTACAATTTGGCTTGATACAACTTTTGCCTATAAATGTGCACCGTTACGGCGTTACACACTTACACAGAAATGATCTTTCAATTTTGTTTTGATGTTGCTACACATTTCAATCGACAATCACTTTATAGTACCTAGTTGAATCAAAAGATATGAGCAAAGTTTATAAAAATTCCGTACTTACGTTTTATACTTTTATTCATACTTTGAAGGCAAATTTTAATATACCTATAATACATAGCCACTCTTCACCAACTAATCTAAGATTCTTGGCCTATCTCGATATTTTCCTAAGTCAATTTCAGGCCCTCTACTCTCTAGCTCAAACGGTTTTTATATTTAAAAGCTTCTAAATTTGCTTTTTATTGGAAAAACCATTGTAGATCTCCGTCCATTTCTCACGTTATATAATAGATTAATCAAACACCCTAAGGATACGTTTATATCAATTATCACACTCGCCTTCGGCTCGAGTGATAATTGGAATTATTGCACTCGCCTTCGGCTCGAGCAATAATTCGAATTATCACACTCGCTTCGCTCGTGTGATAATTCATATAAACGTATCCTTAGGGTGTTTGATTATCCTATATTCAATAACACATTGAAAATGTGGCACATGTATAATATTACAGCAACCTATTAGATCAAAACATAATATAATCACGAATTATAACATAAATCCATCGAATTATAACCATTATATAACATTATTATCACGAATTATAACATAAATTCACTGAATTTAATTTGAACAACTGAATTAAAGAAATGAAAAACGAAGCTCAACATTCAAAAAAAAATGTTAAAAGTTAATCAAAGATTTATGATTGGTATAAAAATTGATGATTGAAGTAAATTCTAATTTTCCTCTAATTGCGACGTACAAGGGAAACGAAAGGTTAATGGTCTTCAATTAAAATTCGATGTTCAACATCATCTTCAGTGCTGAAATTTTACAATACAAATACTTAAATTTTAATAAATTATGAAATGCAAATCACTAAAATAAATAAAATAAAATGAGTAAAATAAAAGTTGAACTAAAAGCTACGTTAAAATTATAAAACTGTAAACATACAACCGTACAATGGTTGAAAATAAACGACACACAAATTACTAGAAACGATTACAAATTGTCTTGTATATACAATGGTACATTACACATGATACTTCACACACATGTCAAAATCATTATGTGTCAAGGTATGGTACTGTTTACTTACACCTAAACAACAGGGAGGGAAACACAGAATATACAACCTAAGTATATATACGCCCCAGTGTAAACATTTACACCAGGAATTTCCTCAGTGACTGTAACTCTGTCCGGTCGTTAATTGAAGGCTTACGAGAGAAGATTGTGGCGGCCTCAGATATTTTCCGTTTAACAGTACTATGTTGGATATCCATGATGTCATATGATAGGTCAGGTGACTCACCGGTGTGCTGGAAAAGATAGTGTTTTCCAACGGCGTTATCAGGATATGATGGAGGATTAGCTGCCGCTCGCTGATGCTCCATCATCCTGTCGTGTAACGGCCGGTAAGTCTCGCCTACATATTCTTCATGGCAGAGCCCACGTAACTACATAAATAGAACCCATCTGAGCACAACCCGCCTTGTGCATCTTTGGACAGATCTTACACAAATTACCGACCGGACAGCGCACAGTGTCATGAGGCCTAGACCTAGTGAAAATATCTCTTAACTTTCTACCCGGGGTGAATATGACTCTGATGGGAAGTTTCTCTTTACGAATATAGTTCATGATACTAGTACTGTGTCTGTCAGAAATGAAAGGAAGAGACAAAATCACATTATTGTTCTTGTGTCTCCTAGCCTTTCTTCTGATACTAGATGGTCTACTAGTAGGTGTCTGATTAAACTTGATAGGATTGTGGTATCCATTCCTGGATAAAAGGTCAGTTATGATACTGACTGAATGCTCTTCATTCTCGGAGTCACTCGATGTTAAGACAGCATTACGGTAGAAATTCCGAGCCACTTCCTCCTTAGTTTATTAAAATTTAAGTATTTGTATTGTAAAATTTCAGCACTGAAGATGATGTTGAACATCGAATTTTAATTGAAGACCATTAACCTTTCGTTTCCCTTGTACGTCGCAATTAGAGGAAAATTAGAATTTACTTCAATCATCAGTTGAAACAATGCGACTTATGAACATCAGACCGCTAGAATATCTGGTATTAAAATTATGAAAATTATAAATTGAACTATGAATTATGGCTGAAAGTAATCTCCAATACATATTAAAATGTAGGTATAAATGTCAATCACAACAACTTTATTTCAACCTTTCGTAACACTAGAACAACAAAGGTAATGAAAACTTAAAAAGGAGAGGAATTTAATGCGTTGACCACGCATGAAGGCGGCTCTTCATCGTAAGCTACTTTGGTTAAAAATTATCTGGAATCAACAATCAACTCTGAAAAATAAAACATTAAATCCAAGTCATGTCACAGTATAATGCAGCAAGTTTTCTTTTTCTTCTTTGATTCCCTGTTGATTTTGATGGTTCCTTTGTACTGCTCTGAGTTCTGATTGCCCCTCGATTTTTCCTCGCGTTCCTTGACCATCTGGAGAATAATGGAGAACCCTTTATCAACCTGCGAGGTAAAGTTGGGGTAGGAAGGTATTTCGAGAGCTAGAAACCGGGCAAAACCTTATTTCTTCCCCAAACTCAAATATCACAAATTGATGATTGAATGTAGTTTGCGACTGAATGTATTCTAATGATTGAGATTTTTCTATCAATGCCGAGATAATTTTCTAATAGTTCATCAAGAGTATGACACGGAGCTTTTCGGAGCCGATTCGAAGAAAATCCAACATTTGCATATTTACATTGATGTTGAGTTTAGCTGAAGTTTCTATGTAGGGAATATCCTTGTTAGCCTTGCACCAGTCATATATCTCAAGGTTTCCCACTGCTCTGCTCTCGAGGTCGGCTTTGTTACCTATCAGCAAGAAAGGGGCATCGCCTCCTTCCAAACTGTACTTCCGAAACTCTTCCAGCCAATAATCCAACTCCATGAAACTTTCTTCATCGGTTAGATCGAAAACCTGCGGATTGGTTTACTACGATGTTTTATGGATATCATTTTCAGAACACACTCTCTTTCAATTCAATATCACAACAGATTTGATTGTCGTCTGACAGCTTGAAAATTGTTAACTCACCAGAATGCATACGTCAGATCCTTTGTAGAAAGGAGTTCGGAGACTTTTGAACCTTTCCTGACCTCCTGTATCCCAAATCTGAAAATGAAAGGTAGGTGCGTTCAATGAAACATGTAAAATGCATTGTACCTGCCATGAATGTAGAACATCTTTTGAAATTATGATCCAAGATAAACGGCAATTTGCAATTCGGTAGTTATTTGAATTTTTTAACAAATGATACCTATATTAATTAATGAATACTTATATTTTATCTATTATAACGTAACCCACAAACCAATTTAATGAGCAAAGAATAATTACTTACTAAAATACTCCCCCAAAGCCCACCTGAAGAGAGAAAGTAACCCCATCGATAACCACGCTCTTGGTTAGGAACTCCACCCCGATGGTATGCAGGGTCCTCTCCTCGAACACATTGTTCACGTAGCGTGCCATCAAAGAGGACTTCCCAACCCCTCCATTTCCCAGGAGGATCACCTTCAGAACTTCCTTCTTTCCATCACTCATGTAGGGAGTCAGTCAGCAGTGACGAGTGTGTTAGGAATCTTCAACTAGATGCGTTTTGTTACATCGATCTGAAGGGTTGGTGACTTGTCGTTATCAAAGTACATGCTATCAACTTTCATTATCATAGTGTTAAATCAATTGACAATCATTAACATATTCTTATTGAGTTTAGAGAGTTCAATTTGCTAAGAGTAAGATGACAGTTGCAATATCTTATAATATAGTGTCATTAATATGAAAAACTTATATAATGAAATCATGGAAACAAAATGATTTATATCAATGTTTAACTGTAGCATTACATTTCTATTTTCTAATTTATCACGTTTTTAAGATGTTTGAGCTAGCAAAATTTGCATTAGGTAAAATGTATATTTCATGTTAGAATGTTGATAAGAACCTCTGTGGCATGTTCAAAATATTGAAGGGATAAAATCTTCACAGGAAACAGTCCAAGAGAGTTATTTGAGAGATGATTTCTAATGGTCATGTGCACCAAGTTTACTATTTTCGTAGGTAACACAAATTATCCAATATTCACAATTGATAACAACAAACTTAAGTTAAAAGGAATCTTATATGGTGCAAATCATATATCACATTATCAGTTTTACTTTCATGTCATTAATTCGAGAATAACAATACCAGTAATAGTATACCAATCCAAATATTATGTTTATTTGAATTGGATAATGGATGTGATAACGATCATATTCACAAATAATAACAGTCAACACTGAAAACAAGTCAAATCAATCGTCTTTTCTCGGCTTTTTGGGAGCACTTTCCCCATCTCCATCATCATCTTCGTCCTTTTTGTTCTTGTTTCCTTTCTGAATATTCCCCATAACACTCTTGACAGCTTCACTGCTTGGGTCAACACCAGGTAGGTCAGTCAAAACTTGTTGCAGAAACTCTGGGTCTGCCATCACATCAGCGAGCACATCTGGGTCAGCCAAATCATCGTCAGGCAAGTCTGTGATGCCCTCAGAGGTCTCTCCGACATCATCCTCTACACCAGCAAGACTCATTTGCATGGCAAGGGCTATCTGTTCTTCTTCAGACAGCTGAGACAAATCCACGTTATCACCCATTGCTGGTGTTTCAGTAGCACTAGCAGTAGTACTCCCTTTGTTTTCTTCCTCTTGTCGCTGCCTTTGTTCCTCTAGAGAAACCCTCAAAGCAAGAGCCAGCTCTGGATCTTGGTTTGCATCAATGAAATCAAAACCACCCCCACCAACTCCTCCCATATCCTCACCAGCAAGAATAGGCGATTTCATTAGAGCATCTGATAATGATGGTCCAATACTAACTGTTATAATGTGAGAACTTGTTCCCTCTTTCCCATTCAAAGTGTTAACAAAATTAGTTAACTTTTCTGTGTTTACATCTGATTCACCAAAATTCACTATGTCAACGTTAACTTTTTCTTTCTTGAGCTTCTTTGCAAGACGTTGCAAGTCTTTCTCATCTGATTGGATGGGAGAACCAACAAAAACTACAATTCGAGTTTTGTGATTCTTGCTTTGCCGATGCTTCAAAGCCAGCTGAGCTATTTTTATTCCTGTCATGAAATTAACTTCACCTTCTGGCTCGATGGCATGTAGGCATGACATCACTTTTCCAACTTCCGTTGTGAGTGTAGAGAGAACTTTCAATGAAGACAGGGTTAAAAGTCCTACTGTATTTTCAGGGTTAGCCCTTGTTTTGGAAGTACACACCATGTTGACAGCATCTTGTTGGGCCAAGAGTCGAGTAGGTACAAAGTCACCATTTCTCATGAACTCACTGTTGTCAACACATATAACAGTACTCTCAAGAACCATCTCTCAAAAAATGTAAGTGTGATGAATGATAAATAGATTAAATAGTTGAAAAATTTCAATTTAGCAACAGTGAAGGAATATTAGAATCAATAACAATTTATGTCCCACCAAAATGCATCCAAGGATAAACCAGGATACTGGATTGCAATAAACATTTTCAATACTTTTGTTCAAATCTCTCTCATTCCCTGCCCTGGCCTTGCCTATTCCTAGTTCCAGTTGATCCTTGAATACATATTACTAAAACTTGGGCATATTAATGTCAACCATCATTATACCTGGCCTGCTAATGAGGCAATAGCTTATTTCTATTTAGCGGCAATGACTGAATACATAATAATGAAACTCATTTATCATACAACTTATTTTATATTTTATTTCACTCCAAGGAACAATATTTTATCAATTGTCTACTGCCAGCATATTATATTTTTTTGTAAAAATACTCAGCAACTAATGCAATTTAATTAATAATAATCAAAATATACTTTGAATTTCTATAGAAAGGCACTTGAATCAAATTGATAGTTCATCATACATACAATATATTGAGAAACATACTAATTTACCAATAATCTACAACTGCAGTCTGAAGAATGTCAATCAAGACAAACAAATTAAACTCCACAGATTTGAAACATGCCAATTGTTCCTTGGAACATGATACATATGGGTGTCATTACTTTTGAAGGGATTGAGCAAGAGATATGATCTTGATTGGAAAATGACAAACACAATGGTGGCATTCAGAATAAAACACTGTGGTGTATATATTAAATCAGTAATGAAATCAAAAAAGAGGATCATTGATTTGGGCGAAAAATTTGCCAACTTTGTGTGGCAAAAAGGTGTGTCAGTGTGCTCAGGGGCACAGATCCAAATGTCAGATGACCCAGTTCCACTCAACACACATTATGATAAGAAGGGTCAACTTGGCAGCACATTCTAAATCTGTGATGTTTAATCATATTAATTAACTATGGAAAGCAAAAAAAGATAACAAGAAAATGATAAATTAGTTTGTTTATTGTTAACAAAACCATGCTCTTTATAGGTCATTTTGTGAAAGGATAATATCAAAATTATTCATAATACAAATATACAATACAGTTTTTGATCTATTTACATAATTTAAATCTTCATTTCAACATAATACAATATAATATTTTATGAAGTGATCTGTGAGTCAAACAGTAGATTATCCCTTTTCCCATTTGGTTGGGTCTACATCTTTGGATCTCTGTGCAGGAAGACTCACAGCACTTCCTCCAGACTTCTTGTTCTGAGGCTTGGCAACCTTTGGCTTTGTAGGTCGAGTATTGAGGGTGCTCTTGGCCGTAAGCAGTCGATTGAGCATTTGCTGAATTTTTAGTTTATATTACAAACAAGACATAAATCATAAATTTATCGAGGAAACAAAATAAAAATCGTTTGTAAATGATAGCAATCATCATTCATCAGGTACATGCTTTAGGAAACAATTTTCAAAAGTTTACTCTAGCTAAGAAAAATGTAGATTTCATTGTTTAATGTTGAATTAAATGTTGTTTACAAACTATCTTACATAATTCTCATGCTCTATTTTCTCATTTTGCCTTCTTCTGTTAATAGCAGCATGATGAGGGCGAAGCGGCGGGGGTTTTGTAGGTTTGAACTTTGGCTCTCTTACCTGAAAAAATAGTTCAAATATTTAGGGAATCTCACTGTCCCAATTTTCCCTGTCCCAAATAATTTAATAAACCCTGGCCTGATTCAAACACAAATTTGATCATATATTTTTGACTTGAA
Source organism: Beroe forskalii (assembly GCA_011033025.1). Taxonomy (NCBI): domain Eukaryota; kingdom Metazoa; phylum Ctenophora; class Nuda; order Beroida; family Beroidae; genus Beroe; species Beroe forskalii. The sequence goes on from WFMF01000207.1 coordinate 81,101, forward strand.
GTTTGGCGGTTTGCAGCATTTAATTAGCAATTAATAAAAAGGGAATTTAACTTCCTTCTACAACACTAAGTACATATTTTGGTTGTGTTTGTTTGTGATGGTAAAGTGTTCTCTATCTCAGGACCTATGATAGGAAAATGCAGAGGCAGTTGCGATACAGCAGCTGCCACTATGTCACTACACTGCAACGTTTGCTTAAAGACAGATATGAAGTTATATGTTAACATTGATGCAGTTGCTGCATTGAAACTGTCTTGTTCTTTCTCATATCTTAGGTTTTGAGATAAAAAGTACTAAACTGTCACTTACAAACGAAAAATTTGAGCTCCAGTTGTCTCTACCACTTTTGTCCAAATTGTCTCAAATTTCCCTATGTCACGAATGTACTTATGACCCATTTTCCCTGTGCCAATTCAAATTTTGAGTCCCATTTTTATTTGTCTCCCTTTGTCCTTATTTTACCAGTTTGAATTCACTATTCTAGTCCCAGTTGCTCTATTTTCACTGTCCCATTTGTCCCCAACTTTAAATTTGTCCCAAATGTCCCATTAGTTCCAATTATATCTGTCCCATTCCACTTTTCCCACTTTTTCTTGAGTTTGGAACAATGACACCCCCCCCCCAATTATCAAGATGAATGCCACATTAAAAAAATGAAAAGTGGTTAACCACGATCTTGCAGAACTATCCTATTGCACAAACATCAATAAAATGATGCCACGAGAGGCAGTACTGCTTCAAAAGACAAGTTTAATTTCACCTGAATATCAATCAGGTTCTTCAGAATCTTCTCATTGTCCTTCTGCATTTTATCAATTTCAAACTGATTAAAAGAGAGGTTTCTTCCAGAAACAGGTACTTGCTTGTCTCTCTTATCTTTCACAACCAGCCTGAAAAACAATTCAATTACAGTTCCAGTTGGATATAATGGAGTATCTTAGTTGTGCTAAGTTGAAGCACCTACCCAATCATACATACTGTTTACAAGGCATTCCAAAGTAAAGTAACACAGATACAGCTTGACTTTAGTAACTTGCCAAAGTCGAACTGCATTTAATTATGAACATTTTAGTGGTGCCACTGAACTGAGCTCATTGATGAATCTTCCCAGCCAGTGACCATAGCCATTGTTAAACATTAATTTCACTACTGTAAAGCCATATATTTCCGCGGGTGCTATTTTTGGCGTTTCTTTAAAACAGACTAATTTCATGGTTTTAATTTTCACGCATTTCAATATTCCTTAAAAATAAACCAGTGCTTGTACGTGGCCATTCATCATTTTCGCTAATTGCTGTACACCTTGATAGCCGGTGATTGTATGAAGGCAAAAGCCCAGTAATGAAGTGTCTTGTTCGTCTATGTTTACTTAAGTGTGTTTCTGTTTGTCAGACATTACAGCATGTCATTTGTAAACGATACTGCGATCTAAGTTGAGGGCTTAATGTTTCTAATGAGACACTCCAAAATTTATCTCCAAAATTGAAAATTAACTTCACGTCTGATATTTTCGCGGATTTTCTTTTCCAAATAAATTCATGAAAATTAATGTCTCGCAAAAATTAATGGCTTTACAGTATTTGTAACTGATATGATTTGTGTGAAATGCAATCATTTATAAAATGAGAATTTTGAAGAATCCCCTGATTGCAATCTTCACTCACATTCTTTCTCTTCCAAGCATTTCAGGTGTTATTTCTGTCTCATCAGAAACAACCTCAGTTTCATACACCTCCATCCTCAAATCAATAAGCTATTTAACCTTCTAAAGAGTTTCATCAGGCAGCTCAGCAAAAGCATGGTTCCTTTTGACAGTAGTAAACATAACAAACATTCCACAAAAGGCATGAAAATGCAAATTAATACCTGATAACAATCAGTCTAGAGTTTGATAAGTCACAAAAGCTTGAGCCAATAAATATCAGTACATCAGTACAGCATTACAATTATATAATGAAAAGAACTGTGCTCAAGAGGGGGGAGGTCTGATTCAGACTTGATTAAATAGGAAAACACAATTTTGGGGTATGAATTTGCCAGGATAGTAAGGATGTGTTCTAACATTTTGGTGGAGGTTTTAGTCCATAGGCTAAACATTGCCCACATGAATCTTGGGAGCAATAATGGTTGTGAGCTTCAAACATGTTTTGGTGATGAACAAAACAAGTTTGAACCTCATATGGGTCAGTGGTGCACTGGTATTGATTTGGGCACAGGATTGAAAGATCCTGAGATCGAATCCAGACCAGTTCCATTGAGCTAGGGGTGAGAGATTTATCTCAAGCCTAGGCAGCCCAACAGTTCACACAGCAGAGTGTACAGGAAACTATGCCAGAGGGGTAAATGAGGAGGAGCTGTCCATTGCAGCAAAGTCTCAGATGAGTAAAGTATGGATAACACTTCCTTAGCCATCACTGGCTTGATTATGTGGATCCTTCAATTCCTGTTATTGGCTGTAAAGCTATTGAAATAAAAGTAAAACTTCGAGATAAAAATATTGAAAATAGGGCCAAAAAGGCCGTTTTTTGGACAAAATATACACTACCAGCGCCACTCTGGTACACTTAACAAGAACTAAGTGAAAAAAGTGCATATGGGATTATTCATATATTACGTTTTCAAAATAAGACTCGCCAGTCTTATTTTGAAAAATATGGCCATACATGAGTCAACGTCTGGGCTCTGGAAATGTTATAAGGTTATCTTTCACGTGTTCAGCTTCCTAAGCCCGCATCGGTGTGTGTATGTGTTTAGCGCAAGCTCTAGCTTGTTCAGCAAGCGCACGTCCAGATTCAAGATTCAGTTGCCACATGCCATGTGTCCCTGTTTGTTCGCACGCGCCTTTCGCCCTTTTGCCTTTCCTTCGAAAAGTCACAAATTCAAAATTTTGCGTGTTGTCTGAACACGCGCTCGAGAGTCTGATTCAAAATACGGCAACAATGCAACATTTGTCGGCGGGGAAAAGTTGTCCTAAGTTGTAATTGTAGGACCTATTTTGCGCGCGCAAGCGCCCGTGTTCAGAATAGTAAAGGCGCGCGCGCGAACAAACAGGGACACAAAGCATGTGGCAAGGTTCCTAAGCCTGCAAAGGTGTGTGTACGCGCGCGGCGCTTCCCTACGGGACGACGAAGCGCGGCGTGCCGCGCAACGCAAACACTAAACAGGGGTCTGGGACTCTGGGGTATACGTGTTTAGGAAGTGGCCTGTGGCAAGGTAAAAGTGAAATCTAATTTTCTATATGAAGCTTAATTAAAAAAGAGTTTGGACTCGGTTAAATTAAAATGCATAATTCAAAATGTATAACTATTACTGTAATTACACTTACAATTACATGTTACAAATCACAAATCCATCAAAATAATTACAAATTAAAATGATAAAACGGATGTGTGCAGACCGCGCACCGCTCGATTGCTAGAGGACTAGGCTTCAAGTTGAAAAATACAAACATCAAGAAAAATTGTATTTGGATCCTTTTGGATCCAAATGTTGGACAGTAAAACCGCGCGTCTTTGTGATTTTCGAGCTCTCCTGTAGTGGACTATGGGGCGGTCTGCACACATATGGCGATGCATTAATCAATAATCATGATTATCAAAGATAAATCCCTATTAGGGTAGGGATTATGTATTTTAATTGAAAATGCATTTTCCCCAATAATTATAGTTTAGGGAGTTTATAACGTTTGATTACCGTTACGGGGAGGGGGTTTTAGAATTGGTGTTTGATTATGTATTTTAACTCAAAATATGCATTTTTCCCCAATCCTCGGTAGTTTTTGGCAAAATTTCCAGAAAAACGACTCAAAAGTAACACTTTTCAACGAAATTTTTCAAAATTTCCCAAAGTTAAAACATAATCAATTTTCGAGTAACACTGTCAATTTAACACTGTCAATTTTCATCATTGTCTACTCAAGTGGGAGGGGGCATGATTACGTAATAATCTCCTCAAAAAGGGGTTGGGATTTTTACGTTTTTAAAACGTGAAAACGGAAACGGTCAATTTTTGGTTGGAAAAATTCAAAATTCTTGCAAATTTTCATGTAAATTAAGATAGTTTGATTACGTAATCATTCGCCAACCCCCCCATAATCACACGAAATCATTTGAAAACCCCCCCTTCTGCTGATTACGTAATATGTGAACGATCCCTTATGACCAGGGGTAGGGAGAGGGGGGTTTAAAAATAGGTAACAATTGACATAATATGTGATTGTGAAAAATCCCTTAAAAGAAACGACAATGAGTGAAATAAGATTAAGAATGTGATGGGCAAATAAGAAACGAAGTTGAACTCCGAAGCTCAGAAGCTAATTATATACTGAAAAACTGAAGGTGAGTTTATGGAAATGGAGTTATTATATGAAACTATTATGTTGCCAAATAAAAAGAACTTCCATTCAAATCATATTACAATCAATTCAAACAAAAATCAATAAAAACACACATTAAGTCTCCCAAATCGGAGAGGTAGAAGGAAGTTTAAATTAAATTTTAAAATCAGGTCCCCTGAGCTGAGATGAATTTGTCGATTGAGAAGGTAGCACTTTGGAGTTGGGCGACCAGGTCAGCCAGTTGGGCGGGGTTGCAGTAGAAGTGAAGAGGGGTGGGAGTGTCGGTAATTAACGTGATGGAGTAGCGAGGTCCTCCTTCCCTGCCCCCGTCTCCTGAAACATGCAGGAGTAAAACGAGTGCGTTTGTGTACTTGAGTGCTGAGTGCTCGTAGGTCGAGAGCAGAAGTGGGTGAAGTGGACAGGTAGAACTTATCTCGGTATAATGAACTCCACCTGCATGATAGCGCATGTTTCTGTGATTCCGCCCTTATTTTTCAAAAATTGATTTCGAGTTCAACTTACCTTATTGGCCTCAATTTAGCCGGCCTTTTTTTAACCGGCCCTTTTTATCAACGAAAAACTGGTTTTTCATACCATATTCCCGTTAATTAAAATATCAAATTTTGATGTATTTATGAGCTCCAGAAGCTGAGAAAATGAGGTCTTTCCTTGATAAATTGACCATATTTGTGAGATGGAAACTTCAAATTTTTGACACAAACTTGTAACGTTTATTTCAAAATTAGAAACTCCAAATATAACTTTGATCCACGGTTATCGTTGGTAAAATGTACATTCAATGTGGCTTGATTGATGCTCAAAAAACAGTACGTTTCAGCCAAGAGCTTACCTAGCAGTACACTTAAAGAACTGCAGTTGAGATCCATTGGTTAATGCCACAGACGCCTGCACCCCAGTAGAACCGACAATACCCAATACCCATCCTCCCCCAATTCCGCGCCCCACGAATTCTTCATGATCCACTATCCAGTACATCGTGCTCTAACACACGTGCTTCTCCACCCCATAACCCAAAACTGTCAGAGCATGGTCGATAACATCTGTTGGAAATTCAAAAGAGCTTAAGAGCTTGGGTGCGCCAACCCACCCGTATACCACTGCTCCCAGAAACTGGAAAACAGAAAAACACAAAACATTCCCCTACAAAGGTGCAGATAAAATTTTTCCAATTCTTGGGCAATTTCTCGCAGTTTGAGTTTACCATAGCTACAACTATATACCTTGTTTGCAAATTGCTTGGAACCATTATTTCTACCACAAACCAAAGACACCAGAAATGTCGAATTTTTACAATTGTTCAATAAATAATTCTTAACCATTCAGTTTCTTGCACGATTTCGTCTTTCAAACGACACAAAACAATATTTGCTGTTAATGGAGCAGCAGATACAAAATGAAGTCATACAGGAAACCATTGCGTGCCTAATATCCCGACACCGAAGGGAGTAAATAAGTCCGTTGAAACACACTGAACTATAAAGTAAACAGTACAGCACGCCCGACCTTACGGAGTTGATTTCTGGGTAACAGCCAATAATTTGCAGGAGTTGGTTGACACAGTGAGGCAGCCAGGAGAGACAATTAAAAACCATAACCGCCAACAGTGACACAGCAACCCGGAACTGCTTGCGGGCTTCAATTTGCCTAACAAGACCAATGCTGTTTTGACGAGAACGGAGCCTGGGTAGGAAGCTGGAGTATCGGTGTTTCTGAAGATCAATTACACCAAAATTAATATTGCTTCTACGTTTCATGTATTCTAAGAACGGTTTGTCTCTGTTATATTTTGCATCGTTACTATTGGCTTCCCTAACCAGGAATGTCGTGCAGTCCGGGTGCGGAAACCAGGGTCAGGGCGGCTATTGGATGAGCTTCTGTGACGGTGGCTTTGCTTCCTATCACCCTCTTGCATCCTGATTTGTTCCTGAACTTGATCATTAACGTTGCTATTAAGTGTCAGACCCACCGTCCTTCTCAATAACTCGCGATGAACAGGATGTCGGATTACATTCCTGTGTTCTAGGAAGATGTGAACGTAGCAATACGCCACCATTCCAAGAAGTGGCAGAGGGAAGACGATGGATAAGATTCCTATGATCCTCGCTTGGAGTTGATCGCTGGGTCTCTCCAATTCACACATCCCCACTTCTTCATTCCAACTTGCAACTTCCAACTCCTCGCCCAGACCCCATGACAAAAGAGCACCGAACAAAAGGAACGGTCCCAGGATCACAGCCACCAGGGTCCACTGCATTCGGGACAGCGTGTGTGGATACCTCAAGGGGTACCTCAAGGCTCTGTATCGGTCCCATGATATGACAGTGAAGATAGCGAAGCTGAGCCGGCGCAGGAGTCTCAGCAGGAAGATGGCAGAGGTACAGGATTGGATGGAGTAAAAGGTGAAGAAGACAGCAGCGGTGACGGTGTCAACACAGGTCAGCGCTAGCATGTAGCTGTGCGATTTGAACTTCTTCGTTTGTACAACAAAGTAGATAAGGGAGGCGTTAACGACTGAAATTATAGTCAGAAGTAGTGTGACAGGTGGTTGATACGAATGATGAGGCCTTATATCCCAATTAAATGAGCCTAGATCGGAAGGTTAAGTGTTTTTTTTAGTTTTGCCAAATTAAATAATATTCATGTCACAATTTGATTCATTCGTTCGGTCTGCTCTCACGCGCGCGCGTTTTGCGCAAATTATATCAGCAGAAAGTAGCAGCGCGTTACAGCTATGTAATTCCTGAAATGACTCTTGTAGACTTTACGATGGTTGCCACACTGGCACACTGCCACAGAGTCATCAGGAAACAACTGGAAAACCATCTGGAATCTGACAACCTGCTCTCCAGGAATCAACATGGATTCAGAAAAGGACGGAGCTGTCTCACACACCTCCTAAAACACATCGACAGAGTGATCCAGACCATCCTTGACGGCAATGAACATGATGTGGTATATCTTGACTTCGCCAAGGCGTTCGACAAAGTCGACCATGAGATCCTTGTTCACAAGCTCCAGAAGTTTGGCGAAAAGGGGAAGCTCCTTGCTTGGATTCAACAGTTCTTGAACAATCGACAACAAGTCGTCTTTGTAAATGGGGTACATTCCATCTCTTCGCTTATTCTTAGTGGTGTCCCACAAGGCTCTGTACTCGGTCCTATTCTCTTCCCTCTCTTCCTTATCTACATCGATGACCTTAAAAACTGTCTGGATGGGTCAACTTCCGGAAGCTTTTCTGACGACACACGTCTCAGTAAATCCAGTCTAAGTCTGTGAAGACCAGACTATCCTCCAACAAGACCTCCTGAAAGTCATCGATTGGTCCGTAGCAAATAACATGCTACTTCACGAAAACAAGTTCGAGCTCCTCACCTACAGAACGCCTAAAAGCCACCTTCTCCAGCAGCTTCCATTCACATCCCAGTGGACCAAGTACATCACTACTTCTGGTCAAGAAATCCTCACGTCACCAAATCTTGGCATGATGCTCACCCCTGACTTGAAGTGGTCGACTCAGGTTAAGACTGCTGTCGAAAGTGCGAACAAAATGGCAAACTGGGTGCTCAGCGTCTTCTCAGACAGATCCCAAAACACTATGCTCACCCTTTTCAAGTCCACTGTTCAAAGAAGACTGGAATACTCCTGTTCATTATGGAACCCCACAATAACGAGTGATATTCAAGGGCTAGAATCACCACAAAGAGCCTTCACCCGTCAAATATCCGGCTGCAAAAGTCTCAGTTATTGGAAACGCCTAAAAAAGTTAGATCTGATGTCAATCAAGAGACGCCGAGAAAGATACATCATCATCCAGGTTTGGAAGATTGTCGAAAGTATTACTCCCAATGACTTCCCAACTGAAGTCCGACGAACACATCCGACTAGGAACTCGAAGCTCCGTTCCACCTCTACCTAAGAAAGCCCCATCCTTCGCCAAGTCACTGTTTGATGAATCATTCGCACTGACTGGCCAAAACTGCCACATTCCATGATCAAGTAAAGACCCGCATAGATAATTACAACGTGACAAAAATACCACAACTCCTTATCTGAAAAATATCTAAATATCCTGAGGAATTTTTATCAATTTTGTCAAAAATTTAGAGATAGAAATTTTGACCACGAATGTAACAGATTCGAAATTTGTTTCAATTGAAAACACTTAACTTTCTTCGACCTCCATCATTTAAGAATTTTATTACTCCTAAATAAACTGAAGGAGTCAAATAAAATTTCATGACATGGAATAAGACTCTAGTTTAATTGCTGGAAAAGTTACCAAATGATTAAACGGCAACATTGAACATTGAATAATATATCATGATCATGGTTTAGACATAGTTTTATCATTATCTTAACCATCGCATGCCTGCTCTGTTGAATGCCACTTACTGATAGCGAGAAAGGAAATCGAAGTGATGACAATACTGAAGATAACGTCTGTTCTCATCATCTAGATGTCAATAGATTAAAGCATGAATGAAAGATTCAGCGGCAGATGAACTGAAACTCGAAATATTGATATTTCAATAACGAACATGGGCATAATCCTAAAGTCCACGTGGATACTAACCGAATTCACGGCTAATTCACGTGAAAGCCATTTTTCAGTCCACTAAAAATATTTTTAGAGGATTTCGGTGCATTCTGAAGGATTTCGCGGAAAGTCGCGTGGTTTTATGGGTCCAGGATTGTATGAACAAGTGAACATCCCTTGCACCAATCCTAGGCCATCCCTAAACCTAACCCAACCCTAGTTATTCCATCGCTATAATCCAGCCCTAACGAGTTCACTCTGGCCTCTGGAGATCAGAATTTACAGGAGTTCACTTTAAGAATTGTCTTGGTGAACAACCGTGCTTTTGAGTTTACCCAGGTGAACAAGTTTACGAGGTGAACTAAAAAGAAATTAGCGAACGAGTTCACCTGAATGTACCTGAATTATGGCGAAATTTAGCGAAGTCCGCCAGAATTTTTAAGTGGACTAAAGATGGATTCACGTGAATGCACGCGAATTCACCGTGACTTTGCGGCAAATATACGCAGACTAGGTGGACTTGAAGACAATACCGAACTTGGAATATTGATCGAGACGAAAGCATCAATAACATCAATATTATTGAGTTGTTATTCATTATTGACAATAATGAATAACAACTCAACAATATTAATTTATCATCAGTGAAATCCCTAATTCTTAAAAAAACTTGAAACTAAAAGTCACTTTACAAGTTATGATAAGGATTATTTTAAGAGTAAATGGCGAATAAAAGCTAATGCTAAGAGGTCACGGTTTTATATTCTGAGCAAATTAGACATGAAAACCACGTTTGTCGCGGAGCTAATGAAGCAATTTTCCTCGGGAGCGAAAAGTTTGAAAATGAAGAATTGAGAATTCACAGCGTATTATAACAGTATTTAAAATTACCTTACCAGACATATTTAAAAGGTACGAATTTTGGCATAGCTGCTAAATCTTGGAAAACCTGATGCAGGGCACAATTTTAAGGCCAAAAGAAGGGCAAAAGAAGGGCAAAAGAAGGGCAAATATAGGTATCTTTTTTGTTATTATGAGTAACATAGGTACCATTTCGGTAATTAAAAGTCTCCATTTACTCGAGTCCCATATAGTAACGTTTTTTAAAAACCTCAATTTTGCAATTTCGCAATAAATAATATAATATGCTGTTTAATAGCCTTTTAAAATCATTTTTTACACCAAAATCTTAAAATTTAGATACCTTTTTCTGGATTTGCCTTGCAAAAGCAGAGCCTGCTCTGCAAAGCAGGGCATTGTCCCACGTTATTTCATCTTTTAAGGTAGATTTGAGATGATTAAAGCAATATATACAGAAGGGCTATTCTGTAAAATTCTTGTTATGAAAAATGAACCATCTTAAAATTAGCCGGTGAGCTATAAACAGGACTGCGGGCGTTATATTAGGAGACGTAAAGCAAGAAGTCGTACCAATCACCATGTGAAGAGGCTTGCTACATTGCCAACAACTGGAAACATCATACGGCTCTGTTTACAGGACCAGATTGGATATATTATGATTACAAAATACAAAACTATTAAACATTAGGTGGAAAGCGGGGTAGCAGTATAAAAGTAGAAACTTCAGGCGAACATTCAACTACAAAATGAAGGAACAAAAGCTTAAAAGCTTAAAAGTCGAATCAATGTGGAAAAGCGATAGTATCAACAATCGTATCAAGTGAAACAAAAGCTTAATAAGAGGACCAGAAGAGTTCTTTCGAGAACAGTGATTGATTGAAAATCCCAAATAAAGGATTCCAAAAACGAAATTAGGGTCTCAAAAAAGCACTTATCCGACCTTCTGCTCGTAGAAAAGTGAGGCTCTGACATTAATAGTGGTCTTCGTACCTATTTTTATATTATATATAATATTCATCAACGTATTCTATATTAATATCTTACGCCAGGAGTGGGAGCACTAGAACTCAGATCACACGGCTTAGTAGCATTAATAACAGCAGGGGCGTTTAAATGCAAAACATGTGATGAATATAAGTATTTTTCGTATATAAGGTGCTTCAAGTGGTTTGCTGGTAAAGTAGCAGTAAGGCACTGAGTGAGTGAGAGGAGTTAATGAGCGGAGCGCGTAGTTCCGTGAAAATTAATAATCTGCATTTTTATCATGCCGCTTCCTCGATCAATTATACAAGAACCAAATAGTTGAATTCATCAAACTACATCATTTCCTAGCGAAATACTAAAATATATAAAAACGAGAAAACCCGTTGGGTTTTCTCTTTAATTGGACGTTTAGTCAGTTGTACGTACAATTAATTTAACGAAGTCATTGATGCAATTTTTCGTTACTGGGGGTAGGGGTACAACGTAACGAATTTAAAAGATATTTTCATAGGATTTGAATATGAATAAAAGATATTACAGATTTTGCGATTGTAAAATTTTGTCGAGGGCACATAACAGTAAATAAGAAGAACTCAAGAGCAATGGTTTTCTGATACAAATTTCAGATTCGGAGAAAAGATTTGAATCCAAGCTCATTGAAATCAAAATTGTCCGCATTTTGATTTGTTTAGAACGCACTTCTAACAGGAGTAATTGAAAATTCCTACTTCTGTCGAATCCTCACAGCAAACCATCAAAACTACAAATATCTTGATGCTAAAGGATTATCGCTGATTTTCACAATGAAACAAAATGCTGAAGTCTTACCTTTTCTCCTACAATAGTGATTAGAGTTGATAGTCTTCTGTCGTAATCTCTTTACCAAACTCGAAAATTCCATTGAGAACGTAAATCATGACTTAAAACAGTTGAAACGTTTCCAAAGTACACAGTAATGAAATGGCAGATTCTTCGTTAAAATGCAGTGTGCAGTTTTTGCGCGCAATCACCAATCACCATAGCAACGCGCACAACTGGTGAATCAATCCTTAAACTCGATATTGTTTTTCGCGATTCCTCCTCCAACTTTGAGCATTAATTACGGAAAATCTAAAGCCTAAATTCAAATAAAAATAATGCTTCTCTAGAGGGAATTTATTTTTCTACTACCCTGCAAAAAATCGCGGGATTTCAACTCCGTTTTTAGCCGGCGTTTGGGTTGCGCTAAGCACGGTGCTTCAACTGCCTTAATCCTTTATAATAATGATATTGCCGCGAAATGCGCATAGAATAGTAATAGCTATTAGCGGATAGCGAAGGCAAGTTTTTTTTTGTTTTTTTTCGGTAAATTCACCTTATTAAGTCTTAATGCGGGCCTCGGAATATATCAAGGTTATCATTCGATTAAACACACAAAAATATCACAGTATCATCCTAACACGAATATTACGGTATTCTTTAGAAATAGAGCAAACTTCTGAGAGGTTCCCATTTTTCGGAGGGTGGCTGCAGCCCCCACGACGCTCCCACCTGGCTATGGGCCTGCCACGAACGGAGATAAGTGCACTCAAGAAATACTTATGATCGATTCTAAGGGTGCTTCTAAATATTCTGTTCACGAAACTTGAGTAAAGGAAATATTTCGCACATCGCAATATTTCGCAAATCGCAATTATCTTTTTCTTCTTAGGAACTTCCTAAATATTTAAGAAGACTGACGCAGGTGTCGCAACCTCAAGAATTGAAAATCATTCTGAAATTTCCGATCGTGCGGCGCCATGAACACATGTACGCACGTGGTTATACTATTAAAATCAGTATCACGCACGTACAAACTGCCCTCAAAATACCCCCCATTGGCAATTTTTTATATCCACCCGGGGTTGAATCCCCCCAAAAAAATTAAACCCCCCCCATCGACACCAAAATGAGTCTAGATCGGTCTAGTCGATGCTTAGATGCGCACATGGGCAAATTTCATGGTACAGTCTGAAAGAAAGACCAGAAAAGGTAATGTGGGAAATGCACAAAAAATTATTAACAGGATTTGTACCAGTTGCTGATCATGACTAATAAAAAAGGTACCACTGCCATTTCAGAAAAAAAATGAAAAATCATAAACTTAAAAGGTACTCTGAAAGCCTGAAAAGGTAATTTGCCGTCGCCGTGGTGGATTAACCACGCTGTTACTTTTTAAATCCACGTCCTATGATGCCTCTGTAATCCTACCGTAATCCTAACGTTATCCTCCGATATAAGTATAATTATCCTACCATCGAAACCATAGCTTACCCTAGCTCATTTTCAGAAATATGCGTAAGACCACCGAATGTAATCACTTAAATCTTTCACATCTTAAAACCTATGATATTCAGTAAAATAATCCCAAAAAGCGGTAAATTTAATTTCCGATTCACTACTGATTATAGCTGCTTAACGCTTCTAACCTCTGCAGTACTCGAGTTTCCACTTGACGTCCAGGACGCTGCCTAGCGATGGCTTGGTAGCGGATAGCACGGACTTCAGGGTCAGGTGCTTCACCTTGTGGGACGCCAGGAACCTGGTGACTTTGTCAGAGGGCACCTGGAGATCTTCCAGCAACTCCTTGATAGTTCCTGTGTTGACGTTCCTCCGGCAGGCCTCCGGGATTCAACTGTTAACTCACCCGATTAACTGCGGGATTCAGCTGTTAACTCACCCGATTAACTGCAGGATTCAGCTGTTAACTCACTCGATTAACTGCCTACAACTGCATATTGTAGTACTTCTTTTTGCTATTTCGGATGGGGACTTGATTTAATTCTAGCTTTCTACTTTTCTAGGAACAAAGATCAAGAATTGTATGAAATTCTCGCAGATTTACCTCCGCAACGAATAGCAGGAGGCTGTCCACTATCTCTTCTTTTCCAGGGATTTCAATTCGGGACAGTAAAGCCTGAAAATTGAGTTTTGCTAAAGAGGAGCTAAAAGAACCACTAAGGTAAGATACGGAATGAGTTTTAAATAATTTAGCAGTGCGCACTAACAAATCATTGAGCCATAACCAGGTTTGAAACTATGATCATCATTCATCATTGGCTTCGAAAACAAATTATAGTTAGTTATGAAAAGTGTAAAACAGAGAAGAGATGCCTCATCAAGAAATCAAAAAATAACCTGGGTTTCCATCTTGCTGGACAGGACATCGTACACTCCGTCCACAAGGCTGCCAAAGCTCGCACCGTCCACTTCGCCTAAACGACACAGACCATCCAGAGCTGCACTAGGGATGTCCATTTTGAGGTTTCCTGAGCAGTACCTCTTCAGGGGGGTTAATTCTAGCGTGACTGTGAGGCTGGGAAGCGAGGACTTTGACAGACTTTCCTTCTTTAGGACCGTGGAGTGGTGGGTTGGTAGTAGCTAGTTCAGCACAGTAAAGTCCTAACTCGACATCACGTACGCCATCTGCATGCTGTAACCATGACCTATTACAGGAGAAGATTGAGTTCATATGTATCATGCCAGGAAATCTAGAAAAATAACTTGAGAAAGATAACTTTGATTTTCTTGATTACGGTACTTTTGTTTGATACGACAATGCAACGCCACACAATGCCGTGCTCAATTCATCATTTACCTTATCTAATTGCTTCTAAGACAAAGTAAATGGATTGGTTACCAACAAATTTTACGAATGATGGCGACCAGATTAATTGTGTTTCTTTACTTCCTTTCTTTTCTTTAGTGCGCTTTCGAGGCATTCTTGTGTAAGCGGAAGCGTGTGGTCACGAAAAATGCAATCTTTTTCTGTCGGTAATTTTTTCCTTTCAGGGGCACAGAAATCGTGCTATAGAGACTATAGAGTCACAGATTACCGAAATCGAATATTCAAAGGGAACAATCAATGACGTAAAGAAACCAATTGGAAGTTTTTCCGAATATCTGACATACAATGTCCTTAATTTACAAAACAAAAACATGTTCAATAATCATCATGATTAAAAGTCTCAGTGAACCGGCGCTCCAGAACCAATTCCAATTCTCGGAGTTAGCCATGATTTTGTTGTCGATGATCATAATTTCCGGATTCATTGCCGCCGCTGACTCCACAGAAGGTCCTAAAATTTTCGTGAACCTCAGCAGGCTTTCCGAGGCAAACACAGACTCCGTAAGTTCCTACCACTCCATCATGCAGAAGAAGTTGTACCAACGACCCACATGCCTGGACGTGATGCACGACTCTCCCAGCCCATGGATCAGGGACGAAATGCTGGTCTTCACCCCCTTCTTCCCGAATAGGGAGCTCTACAACGCCCTCAACACGATGGGGCGGGAGCCCCGGTCAGGCCGGCAGGTGTGTCTGGACCAGCAGCTCTCCCCCAACGCCTTCACCTCCTGCTTCGTGGAGAGGTACGCCCTGTGTGACGGCTTCTCCGACTGTCTGAACGACGAGTGTGGGTGTGGTAATGCCACCTACCGGTGTGCGGACGGCAGGGGCTGCGTCACTATCGAGCAGGTTTGTGATTCCCGGGTAGATTGCACTGACGCCAGTGACGAGTGTTTGTGCTCCAGGTTCCAGGATTGTGCCAGTGACTTTGATGGCAGTTCGACATATTGTGCGTTTCGGAAGAAAGAGTGCAAGTATAGCGACTCGTCGCAGCATAAGATGGTCCTGGACTTGCAACGAATCACTGATAATGGTACCATTTTCCTGAATGCTTCCGAGATGTACAAGGTTCAAGGGGAGCACCCTGAGTATGCTTTCCATTTCGAAAAAATTAAACCACAAAGCTTGAATTTACACAACATGATAAGTACAGAGTTACCAGTTTACCAATGCACTAGCACACAGAGCATTGAAATGTTCCATTTGAAAAGGGGCGATACAACCTTTCAACCAAGCCAGGTGTTCTGCAACGGAGAAAACAACTGTCTGAACAGGGTTGATGAGCAGCATTGCCCGGGATACTTCTACTGCAACTCCGACCAGGAACCCATTCCTCAAGAGTTGGTATGTGACAGGGTACCTCACTGCACGGACTCGTCTGATGAATGCAATGACTCTTGCTCAAGGAACGGGATTTCCTCTAAAGATAACCTCATTGACAGCATCTTCCTCCGGATATGCATTCTGGTCCAAATCCTGCTGATTCTAACCCTCAACGGTTACGCCTGCTTCTTCCAGTATAACCGTGAGTCACTCAGCACCAAAGGGCAAATTGATAGGGTCCAGTGCTGCACGCTAATATACTACGATGTGCTGATGGCTGTGTATCTGTTGATTATTATCTGTCATCAGTACCAGTTCAGTGGCACCTTCTGCACTGAGGAAACCCGCTGGAGGTCCTCTTCAATCTGTCAGATCAGCGGATTTCTCTTTTTCTTTGCCTCGTATGGCTCCCTCCAAGTTGTGCTGTCAACGACCACAACACGGTTCATAGCCATCATAAACACATTCCTTGAGGACAGCAGTCTCATACGAATCTTCATACTCTTCCATGTTCCATTGAACTTGATAAACATCGCTGTGTCTTTGCTTCCTATCATGTGCATCTTTCTGAAAACGTCACTCACAGATATGTTCCTCTACGAACACTTCTTTGACCTCAATCCCATCATCGCAAAAGGAAGCAAGTCGGACTTGCTGTTCCTAATCGCAACCTACCAGAACACTTCGGTTCCGGATTTTGAAGAAGGCCAAGGAATGTCAACAATCCAGATATTTGAGGGGCTACAACGCATGTTTGACAACAGCACGGTGTTTTCCCCAGAAAATGTTAAATCCATAGGATTCTACGGCAAGTCAGCAATCTGCGTACCGGACCTGTTCTCTAACTACGAAGAGTCACGGCCATTTCGATGGTTACTGATAGCAGTTCTAACACTGAGCATATCCCTTATAGGAATCATGTACTTCTTCATGCTGAGAGTCATAAAGAAAAGAAGTGGGGATGCTGGGGTGCAGAATGATCAGAATCTAGAAAACCTCTTCTTTCTCTCTGCCAAGGTTTACATCATGATCGGCAGTCAGATGTTCTCTTGGCTGCCCATGGTGTCCGCAATGGTTTACAGCCTGCTGGGTGGTACAGTTCCTAGCATCTTCGATGAGCTACTCATAGCCATCATTTCACCAGTCTACTCAGTGCTCAACCCGTGTCTACACACTGACATCATCAAACGGGTGGTGACCCTGGTTACAGCTAGCAGAGGGAAGATTCTACCGCTAAAGATGGATTTCTTCAGCAAGGAGGACCAGGGACTTGGTGACATGGAAATGGGAGGAGTTGAGCACAGTGCAGCGGATACTGAGGCTGAGATTCGGAGCAAGACCACTTTTTAGTCTTCCCCAGACATTGCATACGTATACAATAA
Source organism: Beroe forskalii (assembly GCA_011033025.1). Lineage (NCBI taxonomy): Eukaryota > Metazoa > Ctenophora > Nuda > Beroida > Beroidae > Beroe > Beroe forskalii. The sequence continues at coordinate 98,191 of WFMF01000207.1, forward strand.
GGTATAAATTCATTCCAAAGTTTTCACCAAGTCCTAAAAATGTAAGGATCGATTGAAAAGGATTGTCTATGAACTTGCTAAGTTGATGCATAAATTGTTCAGCATTCGGTGCTTAATAAGTCCATCACTTGAAGGAGATGCCCTCGCATGACTCAAACCTGTTCCACGACGCATCAAACCTAGTATCGAGTCATTAGTATCTCAGAAGCTCAGAGGTCTTTTGCCGAATTTGAAAAAAAGAAATCTTCCATATCAATTCGAGTTCCACGTCTTTAGTCGAAAATGTCAAAGAAAGAAAAAACACCCGAAAAATCATTAAGAGACAGGGTACTAATTGAGTCACTGATAATGAACTAATGACACTGCGCTTTTATTTATAGCTGTTTCTGAGACGCAATACTTCAGCAGACACTGTAACAATATCATATCATCTTATCATAGCTGGCTATGGTTGGATGGCAGTAGCAATTTTAGATTGCACTTATAATAAACATCAATACGAAAGGGTGTAATTTGAATAAATAATTGACAGATTATACAATGAACATTTAGTAAAGTAGTAATACTGTTTAAAATTAACATAGATTAAAATGAATTGCGGCAATAACCCTGACACTCTGAAAGAATTGATTTTAATAAATGACCGACTAAGATTTAGCATTCTTTATCAAAAAGTTTTAAAAGTTGCTTTTAGTTGCTAAGAAGATTCTATTCAGTATTTTCCCATAATGTGGCCGTAGTAAAAGTAAACACTTCTGAATTTTGTCAGTGGATGAAACATATTTTAAAGTAAATTTAATGTCAATATAGAACTTTTCAAAGTTCGTTAAGATATTTTACAAAAGAAGATGTGATGTAAAAACAGAACTTTTATAATCTTACTTATAAAATCGCAAATCGTGTATGTTCTCCGTGCGTCACGCCCCATGGCAACGCGCGCGCAATGGGGAAAAATGCACGTGCAGATTAATCGCGCGCGCGTTCATTTATGTTTAATGCTGTTTTGATTTCGGAGCTTCATAACTTTTGATGTGGTTGGAATTTTTTGATACGGCAAATTTTAATGGTGGGGTTTGAAATTTGCGGACGAGGTGCTGCGTACCAGCGCCGAGTGAGCTGTGTATTTGCAGGCCCAACGGGCCTGCTAGTCTTACTTATAAAGTCGCAGATTGTGTATGTTTTAAGTCACACCCCATGGCAACGCGCGCGCAATGGAGGAAATTGCACGTGCAGATTAACTGCGCGCGCGTTCATTTCTGTTTAATGCTGTTTTGATTTCGGAGCTTCATAACTTTTGATCGGTTTGGAATTATTTGATGCGGTAAAAAGTATTAAGTTGATTTGAATTGTGGGGTTTGAAACTTGCAGAACGAGGTGCTATGTAGCAGCGCCGAGTGAAAGAATATTTGCAGGCCCAACGGGCCTGCTAGTCTTACTTATAATTTCGCATTTCGTGTTTTTTCTCCGTACGTCACGCCCCATGGCAACGCGCGCGCAATGGGGAAAGTTGCACGTGCAGATTAACTGCGCGCGTGTGTTCATTGCTGTTAAATACTGTTTTGATTTTAGTGCTATATAACTTTTGATCTGATTGGAATATTTTGATACGGTAAAAAGTATTAATTTGATTTGAAATTTGCGAACTTACTTATAAAGTCGCAGATTGTGTATGTTCTCCGTACGTCACGCCCCATGGCAACGCGCGCGAAATGGGGGAAATTGCACGTGCACATTAATTCCGCGCGCGTTCATTTCTGTTTAATGCTGTTTTGATTTTAGTGCTATATAACTTTTGATCTGATTGGAATATTTTGATACGGTAAAAAGTATTAATTTGATTTGAAATTTGCGAACGAGGTGCTGCGTAGCAGCGCCGAGTGAGCTGTGTATTTGCAGGCCCAACGGGCCTGCTAGTCTCTTATATAAAATCGCAGATTGTGTTTCTTTGTACGTCACGCCCCATGGCAACGCGCGCGAAATGGGGAAATTGCACGTGCAGATTAACTGCGCGCGCGATCATTTCTGTTTAATGCGGTTTTGATTTCGGAGCTCTGTAACTTTTTATCTGATTGCAATTTTTTGATGCGGTTAAAAATATTAAGCTGATTTGAATTGTGTGGTTTGAAATTTGCGAACGAGGTGCTGCGTAGCAGCGCCGAGTGAGCTGTGTTTTTGCAGGCCCAACGGGCCTGCTAGTATTAATATAAAATGATGAGCTGATGATGTTGTCTGATTTTCATAAAACTGATGCACGTGATACAAATAATGAATAGCGAAAATCATTTATATCATCAATAATCTGATAACGAATCAATACTAAAATAAACCAAACATAATTCTGTCCTCTGTAGTCTGTATCAAAATCTGAATTCAGGAAATGAGCTATTGGGGAAGCAAAATTTTCACTGGGCTAACATGTTAAATAATGATTCTTAACGAACCTCTAAATTATGATGAAGGGTATCTATCAAATGAAGCCGAGAAATCAAAGGCTGTAAATTATTTTGCACTTTTGTAGAAAATGTGAAATAAAACTAGAAAATAAAAAATGCAACAGTCTGTTGGACCTACAAGAGCTTGTTTAATAAGATGAATTCTGAAAGGCGTTTTCATTATAATAAAGCATCGTAACTAAATCTTTTAAATCTTTAAACATCATTAAGTAAACCCAATAAATTCTTTGTCAAAGCTATCTGTTTATCTGAATTTCTGAATAACACAAAAGTTTTAAAAACCTCCCGCACTATTGTAAAAAAATCACGTGCCTATTTGAGGCACGAGGACGCGCAACAAAATGAGCAACTATATCACGTGACTGCGACCGGGCATCTTATCATCTGACAATGTCACGTGACCAGCAATCTCAACATGTGACAATGTCACGTGACCAGCAATCTAATCACGTGACAATGTCACGTGACCAGCAATCTAGTCACGTGACTCCAGCATTACAAGTGCGTCGTACTCCCCGTGCTATGCACACTGGCTCCAGTGCTAATGTACGAGCTGAGGACGACATCCCCGCTCCCGACGGAGCCGGGCGCTGCAGTTCTCTGATTGGCTGGCAGTCCGAGGGGTTCTACATTTCGATTGGCAGGGAGTTCTACGCTCCTATTGGCTGGTGATCTGCTCGAAGATGGTAATACTGTACTGTGATTGGATGTTGAGATGTTGTCACTGGAGGTGTGTCGAGAGGAGGGGCTGTGACTGGATCCGTAGGCGAATTGTTTGTTACGTAACATTCCTTCGCAAACTGAACCAACGCTCTGCAATCAAGAAAAAGTGAACGAAAATAGAAGTTACCAATTGAACGACTTACCGACTCAGAAGCCCGAACAGTTGAATACAGACTAACAACAAATACATATTATATGTGCGCATGCACCCTTCGATGAAAGGATTGATAAAGACGCGCATTTCACAATATTATGTGCAATTCACGTTTCATAGAATTTCCTGTCGAAAGTACAGTCTTTTTTACGCCTTTTCATCCATCGATCCATGTGTACACATGAGGTTACAAAGTCTCTATTACCTCGAACGCTGGTTTCCAGTTCTGAAGGTACTCGGAGTGGTAGGGCGTGGTCGCTTCACCAGTGCTCGATCCCAGGGAGCTGAACGCGCTGTCTTGGTCGCCTGGTCATGGGGATATATTCAGACTTCTATGGTCATGGAGATATTCAGAGTCTTAATTTGGTGCATTTCTTGGGGGCATTTCCTCCACCCACCATTCTGCCCCCATATCTTGGGGGACGGGGACAAAATGTCAAAGTGGGTCGAAAAAGCTTGAAAATGCTTTAAAAACGAGGAAAAAGCGAAAGAAAACGTCAAAAAGGGCCAATTGCACATAATAATGGTATGTTTTGAAACATTTTGCATGCAAGTCATTGCATAAGGCATGTAACTTATTTATTTTGAAAAGGTGTCGGATCATAAATCCGAATTGAGAAATTTGGGATAGACGAATTGCAGTTGCCTAGCTTACTCTCCGGAGTAGGGTGAGTATAATAGGCTTGTTTGCAGTGTCTATTCATCAATAGTATTCTAATTACACTTAAATATTATTGTAAAACCCACCGAGAATGTGGCCAGCTTTGGTAGGGTCTCCCACCACGTCATTCTCCTGCAGATCAGCTAACTTCTTGAAGAGAGCGGGAGTATCCACTGCAGCGTCCCCCTCGCCTCCACCTGGCGAAACGAGTGGGTTAAACACGGTCACGAGTGGGTTTAATGCGGTCACGAGTGGTATGAAGAGGACATTGAGTTGGTTTAATACGGTTACGAGTGGTTTAATACGGTCACGAGTGGTATGAAGAGGGCATTGAGTGGGTTTAATACGGTTACGAGTGGTTTAATACGGTCACGAGTGGTATGAAGAGGGCATTGAGTGGGTTTAATACACGAGTGGTTTAATACGGTCACGAGTGGTATGAAGAGGGCATTGAGTGGGTTTAATACGGTTACGAGTGGTTTAATACGGTCACGAGTGGTATGAAGAGGGCATTGAGTGGGTTTAATACGGTTACGAGTGGTTTAATACGGTCACGAGTGGTATGAAGAGGGCATTGAGTGGGTTTAATACGGTTACGAGTGGTTTAATACGGTCACGAGTGGTATGAAGAGGGCATTGAGTGGGTTTGATGCGGTCACGAGTGTTATGAAGAGGGGATCGAGAGAGTCTAGAGGATAATATACAATTGCTTTCAAAAGTCATGGACCATGGGGTTTTCAGTGCATACAGTGAGTTTTTATCCAAATGAAACTTAGTGGAGTGGTACTCGATTTCGTTGAGTGCGTGGGATCTGAGCAAAAGAATCATGTCATTAGTCAGTCATTAGTCTGTCATCCATAATATCATGAAGCACCGTTCAACTCCGTAACACCGAAAACCAATTTCAGGTTTATTCAGCCGTTATAAGCTCGGTGAAAGGCAATATGATCTCTGTCGAAATTTCATTAACATTGTCTTCAAGTTCGCACAAAGTGCCACCTAATGTCCACATGATAGGTGTTTATTTTCTGCAAGAAGTCGGAATTATTCAAATGTAGTGGGTGTCATGGAGGAGAAGGCGGTTATAACAGTAGCGTCATTTTCATGGGCTAAAGAGTTCACAACTGATGACGCGCAACTTTCCAATCGTCGAGGGTGACGTTTAATAATGCACTGTACCGTACCTTGATTCAATTACCCATTGAATGTACACGATATTGAGTTGAATTGGTTCAATCCTAGACAGAGAATAGAATCAGGGCATCCACGGTTATGGCGCTAACTCTTTCATTCTTAATGAAATTGTGAATCGAAACGAATTCATCTGCGATCACAAATTAACTTAAGTACACGGCTGCATTGATAATTATGTCGTCAGTTGAGCACGATCAAGGATATATACACCATGAAAATAACACGATGACGAACATAAAAACAGTGCGATCGGAAGTTGAGTGGATGCGGTTGTGAAACAGTCCCAGTTCACAGACGGTATTTGTTTAATAAGGTTCACGGTCTGATGCTTCGAACGGTTTACACAGGACCCCAGTGTCTAATACTACAGTGCGCAGCAATTCGGTATGGAATGATATGCGGATATTTGAATGGTTTCTTGATGCTATGATGCTGCAGACATCAATCGAGTACGACACTGTGATAAACAAGAATCTTCCTTTACGTTTGATGAAATAATTGATAATCAAAATATGTACCCGGTATCAATTTATCAAATCCCATGCAATATTGAAACTTATGGCTTTTATGGGATACCTACTTAAGACCCAATTCTGTCCAATTTTTTTAAGAAGGGTAAAAATCTGAAAATACGATCCGCATTTTATGCTTTTATGGCAGACACTGCCGTACTACTATTTCTTCGTCTTCAATTTTAAAATGTCATTTAAATTTTCAATCAGCCGTAGTATCGCGTATTTTTTCACGTATCTTCACGTATTTTTTCGCTTGTTTAACAATCCCAATCGAAATATTTTTGTTTTCATGTTAAACTTAAGTTTGTATTTTTTAGAAAATACCACAATGCAAAATCGCCAATTTAGCGGCGCTGATTGAGGCCGACCAAAAATGGACCAATTATTATGGGCGGTCGTGGGCGCTGATCAGCGCCGATGACCGATCAACCACTGATCAACGCTGATGGCCACCGATCAATCGCTCAAAATTAACTGCAAATTCATTGCTAATTCATTGCAGGGTGATTGACGTAGCAATCAAAATGTTACTGTTGGTATGGTAGCATCAGCTCGTCCTATACTCCTATGAGTGGCTGCCCTACCACAGCGGTCTGGCTTCAAAAAACACAATAAACTAATTTGTTGCGGTTAAAATGAAACAATGGACATATTAAGATTTCGCAACATTACGCTATAAAAGGCCTTTTCAAAGTCTATTTGTAATAGAGGGCATTATTCGTTCGGGTTTTTATTATCATTTTCGAGTGTGAGGTACATCAGCAATCGATTATCGCAAGAACTTTCACCTGCGTGAAAACCCGACTGTGCATGACTCACGAAAAAGGCAGAGAATTTAGGATTCTGTTTTTGATCACAATATTAATACTCATATTACTCAATGTTAAGTACAGTAATGTTATTCTGCTTCTTCCTGCCCCTCTGCCTCGTGCAGTTTGTCTCTAACATCTATTTGCAGATAAGCTGCAAAAATCATCAAGAACAATGTAGACACTAACATGATGTGTAACAACTCCAACCCTATTGCTTAGTATCTAAATTTATCTGCTAAATGGGACGTTTAGCAACTGCAAGAGATTTCAAAGCTCAGGGCCTCTTGATTGGCTGGAATATACTAGATATAATACAAAATCAAATTGATGGATAAAAACAGCTCTTGAGCAGTGAGAAGCAGAGTTTTAATAACAAAATAGTGAATTAATTTCTTTAATCATCAGCACTTTTATTACTTGTCATAGCTATTTCATAATCTACGAAGTGAATTGGTCAGAAAAAATAATACAAAATCCGCATTGAACAGTAATTAAAAAATCAATGTCCGCGTTGTTTTACTGGAGAAGCTAGCGCCATGGTAATAATAACCCTTTCTCAACCCATTCCTGCTCCTTACCTCCCTGAATTCCCTCTTTTTTCTGACCCTCTAGTTATTCTTGTGTCGTCCAGGTGCAGCAAAATCAGACATGGTGATGAGCTTTCTGCAGATCAGGTGATATAATAACTTAAACAACAAGAAAACAAAAAATGAGAAAACACAAAAATAAGATTTATGTAATAAGAAAAGATAAAGTGAGCAAGAAATTGAAGTTACATAAAAGAAAAAGAAACAAAAAGGTCTCGCATGATATTTTTAAAGTTATCTCACTGTGTGAGATAATGTTGTCAGGCGTTGCCTGCCCTCTCGTGCGCGCCATGACTCACAGAGTATTTTAGATAAAATCTAAAATTTAAAATTTGACATAAAATTCAAAATTATATAATTTAAATTCAAAATTTAAAATTTGAACTAATGGGTCTGACGACGTCAGACAAAGATAATGCGTCTTTTGTTTAGTCTGTACCACAACAAAGTTGTTTACTTGTTTATTGTGTTTTTAAAGCCATGACGCTGTGGTAGGGCAGCCACTCACAGAGCGAGCTAGTGCTATCATACCAACAGTGACCAATAGTAACGCGTTACTGGGGCAACACAACATGAGGAAGAGCTCGAGGGACAGCAAGGTCAGTGCACCTTAGTAACTCCAGTAATGAAGCTTGTGGTTATATCCATCATTTTCACAACAGCAGTGGGCACCGGGAGTCCTGGAACAGAAGAATACGGAGGAGAAGGAGGAGTCTTTCCCTGCTCTTTCGACAGCGAAGGTAACCCAGAACCACCACACATCTACAAACCATTCTACATTTACTTAAACAATTCTACATATTATTATACATCTACAAAACATCCCACATCTACATATTTTCTGTATCTTCTTCTTTACGAAACTGATTTTCAAAACTGATATTATACAGGAGCATTCTAGAAATTGCAACATCAAGATGTATTGGCGCGAGTGATATTATAAAGGAGCAGTTGAATGAATAAAAATGATCGAAAAAGTAACGTACAAACGTTCAGCGAGCGTGGAAGGTGACTGACCTTGATCTTAATATGGTCGATCACACAGACTCTGATAACTTATTACTATAATTTTTATTTATTTATTTACTTTTTAGTATTTTGTATCAGATTTGTCTCAGTTTTTGTTTGTAGTAAAACAATTTGTAAATATTTTGTACATAGCCGTGTAAATAGTTTGTAGATATTCTTTTAGTATGAATTTTGTAATTAAATGCGATATAAGACGCTTTCTTTTATTAATTTCATTAAATTTCTTTTAATATCTCATATTTGTTGGTTGTTGATATTTTCTGTAGACCTACTAAATCATGTGAGTTTTGTTCCTTCTATGTTATACAAACGTACGTGCATACCAACGAATAAATTTGGTCGCGTGCAGCACCTCCACCTTTTTCAGATGTAACAGTACGCGTTAAGGTAGTATACAAACAACGCCCACAAAACACGATCTCTGCTAACCATTTCTCAATGCCTTTGTGTAAATACAAAAGAGCGATTAGTCGTGATTGTAGTCGTGATTATACGGTTACATAAATCCTTTTTCCAGACAACTGCACAATTCGTGAACACAACGGTTTCATGAAGATGGTCTGCTACAATGGAACAACTGGTGAGAAATATCTGAGATGCTTCGACTCGGATACCAATTACACTATCATGACATTTCCAGTTCATCGAACCAAACAACTTGCAGTTACAAACATTTGCCCCGGTGATGTCACGATCTACCAGGCTTGTGGCATGGAAGACAAGACAATATTTGAGGAAACAAAAACACCTTGCGGCAACATTTGTCCTGCCAAGATAGGAAATGGGTACTCCCGGAACTACTTGATTAGTGAACCTCTTCGTAAAATTTGCTATGAGGCAAAAAACGCTTGGTCTTCTGAACTTATTAAGTTCTCAGAAAGCTGTCTGGAAGGCATGACATCTGAATGTGAAGAAGATCTATATCTCTGTGATGGTATTACCAGTGAAACGTTTGGTAGAAAAAGTGATCTTGAAGAGTTTTGCAACGGGTACTACTACGGGATACATTGTGCAACAGAATTCGTCCCTGCACTTTTCATTCGCTGCACTGAATATTATTGTGATGTGGACGAGAAGCTCTGCAAAAGCGACCAGATCACGGGCTACTGTCAAAGCTTTAATTGGGATACTATTACTCTGCCCCTGTTTAACTTTTCTCGGTGTGGCCCCATCGGTTCGATCAACACATGGGGTCATAACCAACCGGTAAACTATGGATCCCTCTGTGTTGGCTACAAGGATCAGACAAATTGTAGTGACGCTGCTCGAATTGGACTGTTTTGTGAGATAGATGGATATGTTTCTTCAGTTGCCGATCAGATCGTCTGTAATCCTAATGTGAGAGATAGGGAGAGTTTGTGCGATGATGAACTGGACACTGCTTGTTTGGAACTGTCCTTCAGTTGTTACATTCACAAACACAGGCTTTGTGATGGGGTTCAGGACTGTTCTGATGGCATGGATGAATATGCATGCCCAGAGATGACTTTCAAGAATTGTACCAGAATGTTACATAAATTGACCCTCAGCAGAAGCGGATTGCCTACAAAGTGGATACAGGATGGCTCAAAAGATTGTATAGATGGGGAAGATGAAAATGGAGTTTGGCCCACATGTGGATTTGGAATTAACCAGCGTTTTGCCTCCACGGAGTCCTGTTCAGAAGTTTATCTTTGTCAATCCCATGGTTTCATACAGTTTAATGATCTGTGTGATGGGATCGATTCCTGCGGAAATGAGAACGAAGTATGCACAAAGTCACGCAACTTTTATAGTATATATGATACCCCGGAGCATTCAAATGGGGAATGGAACCTCCTTCACTGTCTGAAAGGTCTAGAAAAACTTGACACTCAATTCATTAAAGGAGGCTGTGCAAGAGCCAAATTCTCCCATAGTGGCAATCAAGTCTTCGGAAAGACATCATTCATCCAACTCTCGATGCCACAAAGTCCAAGTTGGGATGCCGATTGTCAGCATATCTACGGAGCTATATACGTCTACCTGAGCTGCATGAAGTTGTGCAGATCCTCAGTGCCCTGCATCAGTGAACTTGTCCACATAGACTCCTGTCTACATCAGTTCAGTGACAGAGTTTACAGTATTGCAAGCAATAAACAACTCACATTCCTTGTACATAACAGAGTTGATGGGACTTATCATAACGACATTTTTTCCTGTGACAATGGTGCTTGTGTGGATTTCACCAAAGTCTGCAACCTTATTGACGATTGCGGGGATGGAACAGACGAAAGAAGTTGTACCAATCACTTCCGTTGTCATGAGAATAACGAAATCATTCCTTTACCCAAGGTTTGTGACGGTTCAATCGATTGTTTTGACTTTTCCGATGAATGCAATGATCAATGCATAACAAACAAAAGACTAGTATCGAGCATGCTGGTTACTTTGTCAGGATGGGTGCTAGGGGTACTGGCGGTAGTGCTTAACATTACCATCATCCCTGAATCACTGAAATCCATTAGAAGCAGCAAGACCAATGAGTCCCTAACCAACAACAGCCTTCTGACCCTCATAAACATTGGTGACTTGTTGGTTGGCATTTTCATCATCAAAATCTCACTCTACAATTTTTACTATGGGCACCATTACTGTAAGATACAACTGGAATGGTTGACAAGCATCACATGTTCCTTAGCAGGGATTCTCAATTCTGTGGGCATCATGATATCCGTTCTATCGATGACAGCACTCAGTTTATTCAGATTTTCCAGCATCTCCATTAACTTCGCAATCCCTACTCCAACCTCCAGGAAACACAAGCTTAAGTTAATGTTTGTTATAATAGCTATTGTATCATCTACACTTTTAATTGCACTCATCCCCTTAGTCAGGTCATTTGAAGATTATTTTGTCAACGGACTCTACCATGGTTCAAAAATTCCATTATTTTTGGGAGCCCCTGATAAGAAAAATCATATTGGTATTTTAGAAGCGTATTACGGGCGGCTAAGGTCTGACAATCTGTTGAGCTGGGAGCTGATTAGGCAACTCCTAGAACACATGTTTTCTCAGGATTACTCACCCCTTCCCAACAAGAAAGTGCAGTTCTATGGCAATGATCCGGTCTGTACTTTCAAGTACCTGGTAAGGAAAGAAGACCCACAGTACCTGTTTGTGTGGATCATCCATACTATACAGATTGTCTGCTTCATGATCATGACCGTTGCATACACCAGCATTGCTAGGAAATCGTCCCGGAATTCGGTGAAAGTGGCCGACAAAGCAACAGCCAGATCTTTAGATAAGCGTTCGCTAAAGGTACAAGGAGTTGCAACCCTCATTATTCTTACAGATTTCATAAGTTGGATCCCATTCATTGTGATTTGCATTTTACACTCCACTGAGGTTTTAGACGCAACTAAGTGGTACTCGATATTCTCTCTGATCCTCAATCCATTGAATTCAGTAATCAATCCAATCTTACTGAATCCAAGGATGATGGAATCCATTAAGAAGATGATAGATAAGATATCAATAAGGGCCCCGGTAAGCAATCAAGAGATCATATCGATACCACTAAATAGAATGGCTCCAAGGAGAATTACTGAGGATCCAGCGGTTGTCGTTAACGTTATGCATGGCGAGGAACGAGCTAGTTTCGAATTAGGTGACTTTGGACAAAAATGAAGTATTATTAAAGTATAACGAAAATATCATAAATTTGAGGATCAGACACCATCGTGCACAAGACTCACCTTCACTCCCAAAGACGTGCACACTTTCGTAGCTGCCACTGTGAGCCAGCGAGCCACCACCAGTGATCTGGGAGCCACCATTCAGCCGCCGAGGGACCGCCGACAACTGGTGTACGTCATTACGCATATCTGAGGAATTATAATATTATGGCAATTGAAAATTATCTGAGGAATATGACAGTTATTTTGTTGAAATTTTGTGAATTTCAGTCTCTTGATTGTCTACTCTACACTTCTACAAATCAAAATGTCATGATTTATCAATTATTTATAAATCCACTAACTGCGGAAAGGATAATTACATAATCGCATCTTCAAAGGAAATAATAGCCCAAAATATCGAAATAATTTGAAAAACTAATTAGCATAAGCTTTTTTTCAACTTCTCGTTCCTTACTAACTTCTTAAACCGTAGCATGAACTTTATATTATTTAACTCACAGCCCGTTCGCCGAGTTTAAAATCCAGATTACGGAGCGGCCTCGTACTTTTTTCGGATCGTTAAATAATAATGTTACTACACACGGATATCGGTGTGGATTTCCCATATTCCACTCGGCTTCGCCTCGAGGAATATTCACCAATCCACACCTCAATAGTGTGTAGTAACATCATATTATTTAACTCACAGCCCGTTCGCCGAGTTTGAAATCCAGTTTACGGAGCAACCGCGTACTTCTTTCGGATCGTTAAATAATAATGTTACTACACACGGATATCGGTGTGGATTTCCCATATTCCACTCGGCTTCGCCTCGAGGAATATTCACCAATCCACACCTCTATAGTGTGTAGTAACATGATATTATTTACCGCGTGGCCGGATATAGCGGTTAAGTAAGATGTGTTATTTTTGAGTTTTTTTTCATACTTTTGATATTATTTTCACACTTTTGATATTATTTTCACACTTTTGATATTATTTTCACACTTTCGGTATTATTTTCATAGTTTTTGGTATTATTTTCATAGTTTTTTGTATTATTTTCATAGTTTTGCTATTATTTTCATAGTTTTGCTATTATTTTCATAGTATTTGATATTATTTTCATAGTTTTTCTATTATTTTCACAGTATTCAATATTATATTCACACTTCTTGTCAAGAGTTGCTAAAGGAACTCCGAGACGGAGCCTCACATCAAAGCTTTGATAAACAAGTCGTATTGCTCACCACGTAAAGCCTACCGTTTAAAGACAAAAGTTATATTTATATGCTGAGAGTGAAGAAAATGTTTTCTTGCGTTTGAAAAACTTGGTAAATAATATCGTTACATAACTCCCAACAGCGAAGTAACAAATTGTTTTCAACTCGGGCTGCGCCCTCGATGAAAACAAATCATTATTCAACTCAGCCTTCGGCTTCGGTGAATAATGCAATTTATGCCACTCGCTTCGCTCGAGGCATAAATCATGTTACTTCACTGTTGCTCGTTATGTAACTCTATATTATTTAACTCACCTTATTGACAGGGCTGAACAGTCTACAGCAATTCTGTACTGTAGTTTTTAGATAAAAATAATAATGGGAATAACCTGAGAGCACGGTGCTGACGCTGAGTTTGTGGGGCACCATCTTATCACTGACATTGAGGAACTGGTTAGGTGATGAGGTCACGTGGTAACCGTTACTAGGCGTGTCTTCGTAGTGGGGAGGTGGGAGGGGGTTCTTGTACTGCGGACCCAGCTGAGGTGGCGAGTGTGTTAGGGATGGGGAGTGTAAGGGGGGTGTAAGAGCGAGGTAAGGTAGTGTTAGGGATGGGGGAGGGAGTGTCAGAGCGGGGCGAAGGGGTGTAAGAGCTGGAGTTTTAGGGATGGGGGAGGGAGTGTTAAAGAGGGAGTGTTAGGGATGGGGAGTGAAAGGGGGGTGTAAGAGCGGGGTAAGGTAGTGTTAGGGATGGGGGACGGAGTGTTAGAGAGGGGGTGTTAGGGAGGGAGTGTTAGGGATGGAGGGGAGTGTTAGAGCGGGGGAAGGGGTGTAAGAGCTGGAGTTTTAGGGATGGGGGAGGGAGTGTTAGAGATGAAGTGTTAGGGATGGAGTGTTAGGGATGGGGGAGGGAGTGTTAGGGATGGAGTGTTAGAGATGAAGTGTTAGGGAGGGAGTGTTAGGGATGGGGGAGGGAGTGTTAGAGATGAAGTGTTAGGGAGGGAGTGTTAGGGATGGGGGTGCTAGGGAGGGAGTGTTAGGGAGGGAGAGGGAGTGTTAGGGAGGGAGTGTTAGGGAGGGAGTGTTAGGGAGGGAGTGTTAGGGAGGGAGTGTTAGGGAGGGAGGGGAGTGTTAGAGCGGGGGAAGGGGTGTAAGAGCTGGAGTTTTAGGGATGGGGAGGGAGTGTTAGGGATGGGGGAGGGAGTTTTAGGGATGGGGGAGGGAGTGTTAGGGATGGGGGAGGGAGTGTTAGGGATGGGGGAGGGAGTGTTAGAGAGGGGGTGTTAGGAATGGGGGAGGGAGTGTTAGGGAGGGGGTGTAAGGGAGGGAGTGTTAGGGATGGGGGAGGGAGTGTTAGAGAGGGGGTGTTAGGAATGGGGGAGGGAGTGTTAGGGATGGGGGTGTTAGGGAGGGAGTGTTAGGGATGGAGGGGAGTGTTAGGGAGGGAGTGTAAGGGATGGAGTGTATGGGAGGGAGTGTTAGGGATAAGGGGAGTGTTAGGGATGGAGTGTTAGGGATGGAGTATTAGGGATAGGGTGTTATGGAGAGGGTGATAGCGAGGGGCAATAGGGATAGGGAATTATGGTGAAAGGTACAGCAAAGAGTAAAAACTGGGCAAAGAGAGAGGTTATTAGCTCCCAGCCATTATGTGTACGGTGATGCAACCATCCCCCCACCCAAAGCTGGATACACTTGGGAAGTTAGTCACTCTAAACCGGTGCAGATTAATACAGCCTTACTTATGCTCTTATGACACCATTGACTATTCTCGGAATACTCGCGACAGCAACGGTACATTTGATGAATGTACCATTATTATGAATTATCACAGACTTGTGTAAAATGATCTAATTCATAATCCCGGTCTCTCGCATCAATCATATTATAGATTCCGACACAGCCTTGCAAATATTTCTCTAGATAGAATTGCATTAATATTTAGACAATAACTTGCGTCAAGATTTTTTCGATGAGATTATTTATCAATTGCATTATGGGAATACAATTTGATATTTTATGATCTAAAATTATACCCGCTGAGCTGGCATTCGCATGAAGAAAGCTGTCTCATGACAGACGGTATAATATCATTGGTGTGGTATAATATATGCGCGGATGTCACGTGATATTATACAAAAATAGGAAGCAGACATTTATTTTTTAAGTTGGTTATCACATTTTCTTATCAATACATCAGATAAAATATTACTGACTTCCGTACACAGTTCAAGTAGTAAGGCGCGTTGCGGCGTTTGTAATGTTAACCATGACAACGAAGGAGTGATAAGCGGGAGTTTTGTTACAGAAATGGCGAAAAAGGCGGCGTTTTCACTTCATCAACAGCCCGTGTTACTCCATGATGTTGACGACACTCGACGGCGCTTATAATACCAGAGCAGTATTCTACACAGCTGCCAATCACGCCCCAAGGAGAAAAAGTGCTGTATTTTTAGCAAAAAGTGTTATATGTTTAGCACTGTTTTATCGGGCGTAGTGAATTGATTCACGTTAAAATTGTCGATAAAAAGCATTGTTACAACGCAAACGGCATGAGAGTGAAATGTAACCGACTGCACCTAACAAACTGACGACGACTAGGACATGCTATTCAAATGCTACTGTATTTCAAACTTTCTCGTATCATTACACGTCCACAACTTCCTTCCTAAGCCACGACGAAGTGGCTAGTGGCGACCTCCTTATCACCTCGTGAGCGGAATAAGTGGGTCCTCCATTGTCGCTGCTGTGGTGTGGGTACCTACTCCTCAAATGACAGGTTGCCACCTAATTCTAATTCTCAAACAGCTACCTACTGCTCTATTGGCACTTGGCAGGTTGCCACCTTCTTCTCACCTCGTGAGCGGAATAAGTGGGTCCTCCATTGTCGCTGCTGTGGTGTGGGTACCGGTCCATCTCCGTCAGCTGGATATCGTTAGTGTACAGGTTGTTATCTCCGCTGTGGTAACCCTTATCTGCCGTTATTTCCTGGGATAAACCAGAGTTATCTCCTGAGATAAACCAGAGTTATTTCCTGTTTCTCTACACCACCCCAGACTATTTTAACATCTTTACCGTATAAGCGTACCTGTAGGACCCCAAAATCGTCGCGACATTGGCCAATCAGTGCACAAGTTAACGGTTAGTGCGCGCGCTGATTGGTCGATGTTGGGTGGACTTGTGGGTAATACGGCAATACGCCGCCAACTCACGGTAACAACTTAACAAGACTTTCAGCGGACTAAAATCAACCGTGCACTTCAATACAGGCCATTGTCTTCCGACTTAGTGTCTGCCGAGAACAAAAGTGGTGCAGACACTCACACTTCCGTCCGACACCTTGATAATTTATGCGAAATATTGTTGTATGGATTCACATTTACATTTTCTATGTAAATGAGTGAATCGTATGTACCAAAACCGTGTTTCAATCCATGGAATCGAATGGGCGGCAATTTTTTTGTGTTATTAAAGACGATCTACTGAACTGAGTCTACACTCTACAGTCTTTGAAAAACATTAATTCAATCGACATCGACAAGGATGTGCTGATGTACTCGAAAACTGTCGATTATTATATTAAAGTTTATGATAATGGACAAAAATTAAATCAAATATACGAACGAAATACATATTTCGTTCGTATTTAATTTGATTTTTGAATGAAGTTTATTTTTTCAGAACTGAAGAAGATGTATAATTTTTACATCGAAAAGTTTTGATACTCCCATAAAGAGCAGTTCATCTTGTCGCAAAAGTGTCAATTTAAATTTCAAGAAACATCGGTTTAAAATACATGTTCAATAGTTCAATATAGATCGGTGAATAAAATCTATTACACTCTTAAGTCTCACAAAAATAAATTTTCTACCATCTCTAACTATCTCAGTGTGAACCAATCGAAATTATTTTCAGAGCACTTAAAATACTTGCCTTCATTGAAAGTAATAATTATCAAATACATAGACTCGCGCCTATCGGGTCCATTTTGGGATACTTCCAGAGGGCGTAAGCCCGAGGGATGTATCCGGTTTTGGCCCGAGCCCGTAGGGCGAGGGTTTAAACCAATATGGACCCGATCAGGCAAGTGTCTATATATTATAGACCCGCATGAAAACGTCAGAGGGTTCTATAATAAGTCACTCATATAAGGCTATGTTTTTTGGATGTTTTTATGCATACTATCTTGATGACAGCATTTTCTAAGTTAATTTCATGTAACTGCTTTTTTTGATAAGTTTATTATTCCAATGTCAATATTCTATGTTTTTATGCCTTCAGGAACCAGTAAGTCTAAGAAGATCCTGACGTCAATGGGTGAAATGTTATTTCATTACCTAATGTCGGCCTTAGTACTGACTGCATTGACTTTGTGTTTCATTCAACTCTGGTGTAAGAAAATAAGATCACCAAAAATATAAAAGTTTGGACAAGATGTAAAACGTTGATAGTGAATTTTTTGGCAAACTGTAGCAAATAAAATGCAGTCTGAATATTTTCTAGCAGTACGAACCCACAATGGGATAAAAATCAACTTGAAATGAAAAATAAATTTATTGAATTCTTCTTCAAAAGTATTTGCATAACAGAGCCACATATTGAGTTTCTCATTTCTGTTTGATTATCCCAAAATAGTAAGGGTCTGACTGTAACCCCCTGTGAACTAAATAGTATAGTAGGTTTGAGAACGTTTTTCGGTAGTTCATAGGCCATAGATGCACCAGAAAAAAACTAACCAACTTCTGAGTTGGGCAACCCCCTTTTTTGGACCCCTTTTCTTTCAAAATGGGGCAAAAACCTTTGAATGACAATATCTCAGCTTCTGATTGAGATACGAAGCCAATAAATACACCAAACTATGCAGGATGGGCACATTATGGGGGTAGAGCATAGTTTCAATGTCTTAACCCCTTTAGTTTTCGAGTTATGGACGAAAAACCCCTTTTTAGCCCCTACGCATATGACCAAAATTGCCCTTTTCAATAAATGAGATCAGAAGATCGTGAAAACCCCTTTTAGCCCTATGCAGATGACGAAAATTGTCCCTTTTCAATAAATGAGAACAGAGATTGTAGAGAACTCAACAAGTACGCTGTGTTATGCAGAATGAGCTCATTATTGGGGGATAGAGCGTAGTCTTAAGCTTCTAACTTTCTAAGGTCGGAAACCCTTCCGTTTTCGAGCTACGGAAGAAAAACTACTACCCTATATGTATGACAAATGAGAAATTAAGATCGTACAGAACCACACGACTATACTTATCTATGCAGAAAAATCGGGAAAAATAAGCACATGATCTCATTAATAATGGGAATAAAGAATGGTTCCAATGACCTTACCCATTTTGTGTTTTCGGAGTTATTTCTGAAACTGAAAGCCCCTTTTTATTGAATCATGGAGGATTTAAAAAGGTAGGTATATACACAATAGTTTGATTATTATTAAAATTGAAACTGCTGAAAAAGATAAACGGCGATTATTGCATAGGTTTGAATATCTTGAACGTAGTACATACCCCTATAAACAAAATAACATACCCCTATCAACTCGTAGCATACTATGAACTTGTAACGTACCCCAATGAGCCAATGAACGTATCACAGAACCCTATAAACTAATGAACTTCTATGAACTTGCAACATACCCTATGAACTTGTAACCTGGATTTTTGTTGAACTGTGTTGAGACAGATGCCTATGAACGGCTTCACATAAGTTAATAACCCTGATCCTATTCCAATGCTTCTTCAGCTTCCGGCTCGTGCATGTCTATGGCCATGAACAGGGCCATGGATAAAACCACTAGGTTGAAACACTAACCGTACCAATTACAGAGTGACTTGCTTGCAGAGCAACTTCATCCATCACCATCTGTCATGTTAATATACACAACTTTGCCAGGGACAGGAAAAGGGGAGAGGTGCTCTGGAATTTGCCCATAACGTCCACATCCCCACCGCTACATTCAAGTGCTTGAAAGCTTGAAGTTGAGTTATGGGAACGGTTTTGTTCCTGCATAAATCTTTGTATCCAAATAATAATGCATCCCTCATCTCTACTATATACCTACACTATACAGATGAGAAGATGACTGAGTTGCCCACAGGCCAGGTCTCAGTGGAACTATGTAAAATAAGAACCACCAGGGGGTTTCTTCTCGTCAAAGTAAAGATCACACCCGGAGAAACATTGCACGTAACATACCCAAGCCCCCATAGACCGCAGAAATATGGACGGTAGGTTATGAAGAGCAATTTAATCCACGTACTCTCCATGGGTGATGCCCAGGTCACTGTGTTGCGGCATATCCAGATGAAATGGGAACGCACCACATTGTTAGCCTTGAGAATCTTTCTGACAGCTGGTTTCCATCCTGATAAGACAGCCCAAGCTTCCTATAGAAATAGTTTGTCCGTTTTGCCACATATCCTCTGGTCCAAACTTCTACGGTAAGTATGTCATTGGCTTTCATGTGCCAGCCTCATGAATATTTTCCGCTAGCTTCTCGTACTTAGTTTTTTGATGGCGATGCTCCGTCATTTTTCTCCGCTTTCTTCTGCTTTTCCATCTTGAAGGTTTTACTTAATTACTTCTATTCCAACTGCTGTACAGCCAATGACAGGAATCGAAGGTCAAAGTAATCAAGCAAGTGACGGTTAAGGAAGTGAAATCCATACTTTATTTGCTCGAGACTTCGCTGCAATGAGCTCCTCATTTCGAACTCAGGATCTTTCAATCCCGTGCAAAAATCTATACCACCACCACTGACCCCAACTGGCGAAGTTAGTTCAATCTTGACGATATTCCTGGTGCTGTTGAAATAAAGGACCAGGTCCAATTTGTATGAAGTTTTACAATCTTCGGTTCTCATTTATTGAAAAGGACAATTTTGGTCATACATAGGGCTTAAAAGGTGTTTTTCGTCTATAAGTCGAAAACGAAAGGGGTAACGACATTGAAACTATGCTCTACCCCCACAATGTGCTCATTCTGCGTACTCAAGTGTACTTGTTGTGGTCTCTACGAACTTCTGTTCTCATTCATTGAAAAGGTGCAATTATGGTCATATGCCTTGGGCTAAAAAGGGTTTTTCGTCCATAACTCGAAAACGAAAGGGGTTACGACTCAGAAACTATGCTCTACCCCCCATAATGTGCTCATTCTGCATACCCTAGTGTACTTGTTGGAGGTCTCTACGATCTTCTGTTCATTTATTGAAAAGGTGCAATTATGGCCATACGCATTGGGCTAAAAGGGTTTTTCGTCCATAACTCGGAAAACGAAAGGGTTTCGACTTAGAAACTATGCTCTACCCCAATAATGTGCTCATTCTGCATGCCCTAGTGTACTTGTTGAGGTCTCTACGATCTTCTGTTCTCATTTATTGAAAGAAAGGGCATTTTTGGTCATGCAGCGTAGGGCTAAAAGGGGTTTTTCGTCCATAACTCGAAAACGAAAGGGGTTACGACTTAGAAACTATGCTCTACCCCCATAATGTGCTCTCATTCTGCATACCCTAGTGTACTTGTTGAGGTCTCTACGATCTTCTGTTCTCATTTATTGAAAAGGGGCAATTTTGGTCATACGGCGTAGAGGGCTAAAAAGGGGTTTTTCGTCCATAACTCGAAAAACTAAGGGGGTTATGACATTGGCACTATGCTCTACCCCCATAATGTGCCCATCCTGCATAGTTTGATGTTTTATTGGCGTCGTATCTCAATCAGAAGCTGAGATATTGCCATTCAAAGTTTTGCCCCATTTTGAAAGAAAAGGGGTCCAAAAAGGGGTTGCCCAACTCAGAAGTTGGTTAGTTTTTCTGGTGCATCTATGGCCTATGAACTGTCGAAAAACGTTCTCAAACCTACTATACTATTTAGTTCACAGTTGGTTACAGTTCTGGGCACATACGACCCTTACTAAAAATAGAGGGACACGAAAAGATTTGTAATAACTAATAACTTCTGATTTCATTTTTTTTCAAAATTCAAGCTCAATAATATTTAGTCTTAGAATCTCCATACCATCTTATTCAGATAGGAAATAAAAGAAAATGTAGCAACTATTTTACAAAGGTGTGCAGTCTGATGTAAATATGGAGTCTGATGTGTAATTATGCTAAAAATTTATGATTTATCGGATGTATAATATTATTCACTAAGCGATTTTTAATTCCAAATACTAAACACCTGCAGTTTGGAGGAGGGGGAGAAAAAAGGCGCCAGTCTTTCTATGAAGTGGGGTCATGAGTGCCAATAACATGTAATAGAATAATGTTCAAACCGGCATGTTTTCTCCGGTTCCTAATCTCACATGATGCTATCAGTTATATTGGGGCAGCTGTATTTGATAAAGTTGACTACTAGACATAGGTCATGTGAGGTCTGAGGGACACATATAGAATTTAATGTGTGAATCGAGTCTCATATAATCGATTGGAAGATTGGAAAACAGAATTTAGATTGACAAGGATTTACATGTCATCAGAAAGGCTTCGCATAATGTTTTTTGATGTTCCTTGCCGGTCCTTGGGTGCTTGGGTAAGTAATTTGTAAAGCTTTCTTTGAGCAAAGCGTGTGCTAATGTGAGTTTTTTAATCTTATTTTTAAAGACCCGGAGTTATTTTTATGGCTACCAACGCGTGCTGAGGTGACATGCACTGAAAACAATGTTACTTATCCGCATATCCTTGAATATCTTTCAGAATATTTGAATATTTAGAATTTATAACGGTTGCAAGTTGATATTTAAACGCGTAATTAAGGTAGTTAGTAGACAATTCATACACTTACACTCGTAGATACATTCATCATCAACTCTGAGGTACATGAAGATGAAGTCGCGCAAAACTCGAAAAATCTCTCTAGTATAAAGTCCTCCCAGAAAAAATAAACTAACAAAGTAGCCATAAAGAAAAACCAAATGTCTCTTACCCGTCCATCTTTGTCTTTGACAGTGGTTGGGTTGACGTACACGAGTTCCTTGGAGCCGGAGGATGCTTTCCTCCTCCGGTAGACGAGGATAATCATGAGGAGGAGGATGATGAGGAAGAGGAATACTCCTCCTGCTACTCCTCCGATCAGGAGCGTCTGAAGAGGGAAGGAAGGTGAGATCTAGAGTCTGAAGAGGGAAGGGGGTGAGTTCTAGTGGAGAAGTGGGAAGGGGGTGAGTTCTAGCGTCTGAAGAGGGAAGGGTGAGTTCTAGCGTCTGAAGAGGGAAGGGGGGGTCAATTCTTGTGTCTGAAGAGGGAAGGGGGTGAGTTCTAGTGGAAAAGTGGACCTAAATCTGATTAAAGCGTCTAAAGAGGGCAGGGGGCTGAATTCTGTGGGGGTGTGGGATCTAAATAGTTAAAATAAATTCAGTAAAATGTGATTCCATCGTGGGATTCAATCATGAATCTTGATAATTGAGACCTTTGTCTTCAAATGAGACGTGCCTGAATAGCGTTTCTTACAAGCTAATCCTTTATAACTTTATAATATTCGTTGAATGCGACGATTAGTTACTTAGTTAGAACAGAAAACGTGTCAGTTACCGCCAGTGCACCCAATACACCGTTCCGTTAACATTCGAAGTATCAAATTATATTGCTCAAATTATTATTCAATCGTAAGTGTCACGGAACAGCAAGAATATTAATAAGTCTGGTTACCGAAATTATGATAATATATATTTCGTCACATGTTATTCAAGTAGGTGAACGTGCATGGCGTGAGCTGAAGTGTTTCACGATTATTGATGATGAATTTTACATTTAATAATGCACCCGAGAGGAATTATCACCGTTTCTAGCCAATAGCAATTGGCTGGATTTCAAATTACGAGCGGAATATCCAGGCTATTTATCCTTCACACGTGTGAATCTAGACAGTTAGGAATCATTGCACTGGACTGTTCTGGAAAGAGCCAGAAGGAAATAACATTTCCACAGCGTGCTAACTGCTAAGATCTGTTAAAATACTCAAACCCAAACAAAGGCATTCCACAATGTAAAACCCAGCACCATTGACAAGGCACCATCCTAACAACACAAGATGACGTTGTGAAAAAACTGACGGCAATTCCGATTAGAGCTAAATAGATTCGTGTTTTGGTGATAAGACGTCATGTGGAATTGGGTTCACGTGGAATTAGAAATTGACTCAAAGACTCCGTGAGAAGCGCAAATTTACACCGAATTTCCACTTTAAAACAGTTCTATATTTCTGATAACCACTATATACAGATGTAACTTACATAAATGCATTCTGTTGTTCGATATAAAATATGCTACTTAACGTCAATTAACATTCATTTATCGTTAGCCAAAGCATAATTAGATACCATATTAAGGAATACACATACTCACATCCAAATAATTTGAATTGCTAGGTAGCTAATAAGGCAAACATTCTAATGATAAATTATCAAAGACACAAAGACACTCAAAATATGCCCGTAGAACATGCACGGCGCAACCAATCGAGCAATTCGATCCAATGAAATCCACCATTTTAATCCATAATGGTGGCGTCACTTTCCGTGGCCTATAATTTGTATACAGATAAAGGACTAAAGGACTAGAGGAGCTGTCTACTCATTCGATTAATGAACTCATAACCTCGGTTTTATCCCGTTTAAAAGACATGAAATATCAGATCACATTTATTAAGCATGATAATGATAATGACATGAGGAGCTCTTTGAAGCGTTCTGCCGCGGCAGAGTAGGATCAGGAGTTTCGATAATGAGCAGATCTGAGCGGTTAATAATACCGCTAAAACACTGGATTAATTTGAAAAATAGTTATGAATATTAGTTGACAAAGGAGATTCGTCTTAAGGACTTATATCAAGGATACGATCGACATAGTTCCGTTAATCAGGTATAATGACCAGTGGGACTAGGGACACGATATTTACTTTGATCTTCAAATTTTTGTGCTGTTAGAATTTTGAATCAGGATTCAGTAATGGGATCATTGCTGAAATCAAGAATCAAGGATCCGCACTTTAATCGCTACCATAACACATTATAAATCCACCAAATAATCCATAAAACAAGTAATTTTCAAACATTTAGCGAAACTTTGTACCTGACTGTTATCAGGTCCTATGATGGCAGACTCCACAGCTACAGTAACATTAGCTCGAGCTGACTTCTGTGAGGATCTGTCAGCCGGACTATCCCGTACTTCCACCACAAACTCAACCTCGTGGTAGCTTTCTGAGGTGGGTTAAAGTGAGGGGTAGCTTTCTGTGGGGGAAAATGTGTGTTAAAGTGAGGGGTAGCTTTCTGTGGGGGAAATATGGGTTAAAGTGAGGGGTAGCTTTCTGTGGGGGAAAATGTGTTTTAAAGTGAGGGGTAGCTTTCTGTGGGGGAAATGTGTGTTAAAGTGAGGGGTAGCTTTCTGTGGGGGAAAATGTGTGTTAAAGTGAGGGGTAGCTTTCTGTGGGGGAAATATGGGTTAAAGTGAGGGGTAGCTTTCTGTGGGGGAAATATGGGTTAAAGTGAGGGGTAGCTTTCTGTGGTGCAAATGTGGGTTAAAGTGAGGGGTAGCTTTCTGTGGGGGATTGATGTTTGTAAAGGGTAGCAGACCACCAGGTTCAGAAAAGGAAGAAGAAAATCAAGACTTATTGTTTGTGATTACCTTTTGGTCTGCAGATCAAAAGGACCCCTGAATGAAATTGAGTAAATAATATGAACATACGAGTAGATCTCTTTCTTCTGTTATTGGTAGAAGTGAAGTCCTCCTGTACATCGTCTTGCTGGGTATTATCAGGGGTGTTGGAAGGAGAGACTTTGAGTTGCAGTACCTCTCCCGTGCCACTCTTCACATCCCACCCTGGAAATGGAAGGGTTACCAAGGGTTACATTCAAATTACATTTAAAAAACCGGCGGAGTTAGCAAGGGTTACATCCGCCAGGGTACTAAATTATCAGCCTGAGCAATGATAACGATATTATTGAGGCTGATACCGAGATATTGCTCATTTATGTTGAAGCATGTTGTCATATATTGACGTAGACTTAAAGGTATTTCGATCATGCCATTTCACCACTTCCCGCCTTGTTCTAATGAAGCTTGCTGTCAAGCGTTCTTAAAATAGAGCTTTATAGCGCTTACCTTTGCCATCCGACACATTTTGATTTTGACCATCAACGATCAACTTCTGATGGGACCATCTCTCAAGTCTGACTTAGCTATAATAACACTACGGTTGACATTGCAACGCAAATATCAACCGCACAAACAGTCAAATATTTTCATAAACATGTACATTCAACGCACAATGTATACATGTCAAAAGTACTGGTCACACTCAGTATCGTGAAATATTTTAGATGCACTTTGGCCTTTTGGCCCTCTGGAGTTTCAAAACAAGCTCAGTCAAGGAACAAACAACTAGTGCCAAAATCTGTAACAATATGGCTTTAAATCTATGCCTGGTCCCTTTAAATTTTGACGTTTTTTTTTGTTTTAATTTTACATTGGAGTGCCACAAAACATGTATTGTGGCACAGCACTGTTCCTGTACCTGCGTTTCTTAAACGTTTCATGGACCGTGGATCTTGTTTAATATTCTTACTGGAAACTGGGGAAGCCTACATGGAGACATATATTGCAGCACTTCGGCACTGTGTTATTTAGATGAAAATACACATGTACGAGTAGTGCTTGGAGCAGAATATAACATGGCTTATTACGTCATCATAGAAACTAGACCGTTATAAATCTTTCATAGACGCATAAAACAAATCATTGTCATATTTGTCATATCTGTCTATTACGAATTAACATAATATTGATTTGGAAAAATTTTAAAGTGTACTCTACATGCTTTGATCTTCAATCTTTCAATGAATATTTTAAGTTTGGTAAGACGAAAATTGCCGGGAAAGAAAATACAGTATGTGTGAATTATTCATTCTGTTCTTTGAACCAACAATTTGGATAAAATTTGGAAAAAATCTTTTAAAATTAGTCGGGACGATATTTCTGAATCAGGGGTGGCAGGTACCTTTTCACCACCACAAAAATAGCATTATGTTCGCAGTATTGCTCTGAAATTAAATAAATTCGATACAAAATATTATGTTACATAATTCCAGTCAATCGTTATAATTCTGAATAGATTCATTTTCCAGAAAATTAATAGCGCAGCCCGGCGTAGCAAGGAACAATTTAATAACAGATTTATTTAATGTTCTGTAAGTCGCATAATATTTTCTCATGTTACATCAAGCATGAAATAATCACAGGAAGTCGGGGTAGGAATAAGAAATGGTGAAAACTTAGTTGGATGTAACTGCCTTATAGTCGGGGACGTTATAGCGGTTTTTGTTCTCAAGAAAATGGTGGATTCATGACATCTAGACCAATCTATGGCGCTGGCATACTATTTACTACATCTTTGTTAGGCCATCATAATTCATATTGGGTTTCAGTTAGTTCAGTAAATCAGTAAGAATAGATAAGTTAGTAGTGTAGCCCTAATTGTAGGAATAAGGAATTATCTTCTTATCTATAGAGTTTATAGAGATTCAAGATTCAAGGCTGCTCAGAATCAATTATTATTTTTAGCTTCTACGTGATTATCTTAATTTCTCAGTTATTTATTTTAAGTTGAATCATTTTAAAGCTTATAATCACTTATCCACTTAAACATTTTAAATTTTGTTGAAACTAGATTAAGCTATAGCGAACACCTTACACTCAAATCTGATGTTATGCATTAAATTCAATAGTATGTTATTTAATAACTAACAAGTTCATTGACTAAATCATCACACCGTGTAAGTTGAGGAGTATACTTAATACTACTTGAATATATACTAACTTGATGTTATTAACAATGTAGATCTACACTGCATATGGTTAGCGTGACCAGGTGGTGGCTGTGTTATACAAGTGGAATACCAGCCAAATGCCGCACCGGGATTATAAGGTAATCCAGTGAGTGTGACATCATTATCATGGCTCAAAGTGGCATAGAGAGGACGCTTCAGTGCCTTTCACTTGCACGTGGTTTAATATGGTATTATAGGGTAGGTAGAAGTGTAGAAGTTTTCTAGAATATTCCTGAGTAGCCGTTTTACATCGTATATGATCATGATAACGTCTTATCTTCTTACCTTAGACCACCTCCTTTGTTTTTCTCCACATGGGACTGCTAGGGTACTCACCCTCTATTGGTGTGACCATGTGGTACTGTAGAATGCCATCGTTGCCTCTGTCTCTGTCAGTAGCGACCACCTGACCAACTACCCTGAGAGAAAAGGCATTGAGAAAACAACAAACATTATGGCAGGACTTGGTAGGTCCTTCACGGAGAGAATTCTGTGAGTTGTGACAGGCGGAATTCTGAAGAAGAGGAACCCCTAGTTCAATATTTCGGCACTATTTAGGTATTTACAACTCATTGTATCATTGACACTTGAACACAATATTTCACCTCTCATTCTCGACATCATCAGACGCTGTAAAGAAGAAAACAGCCCTCTCAAACTCGGGTTCGAACTCATTTACACCGGAGACAGGAACATTGATTGCAGCCCGTGCAGTGTGTCCGTGGATGTTGGTAACGATACATGTTAACCTGGAATATTGAAGATTATCAATGAGATTGTCGAGTATAAATCCTGCGGCTCATTGATTAAATACTATAGTTGTCAAAAAACACTGATGACTGATCTGTAAGTCAGTAATTATCACAAATCATAAAACAAAAGCGTGTTAACTTGTAATTTTCGTGAGCTTCGAAATCGAGTTGCCCAGAGGTTGCGATTGCGCCTGTGTTGGAATCAATGACAAACAGTCCTTTGTAATCGCTCGAAGTAGCATCCCAGTCCAAGCTGTATGACACAGGTCCGATAGAGGACCCAGAACACTGCCCTGCGGAACTCCCTACTGGAACTGCTTCTGATAACTGATTTCCTGCACACAGATAAGAATAATGAATTATTTGATAGATATTAAACATTTTCAATCTCAATGTATCAGCACTACGGCAGAGTGTATTTTGCTAACATCTTTACATTACATCTTTACATGTTTGACAAGAGAACTTGATAAAATTTCTAATTTCATCACGTCGCGATTTAAACCACGAGATAAATAGACAATAATTCAAATATAATTGAAGTCGACGGTCTTATAAATAAATTCAGCACGGCTGTAAATTTTAAAGATGAGAATTTTTCCACTTTTCTCGGTCACAACAGGGGCTATGCCATCATCTTGGTAGACGGTGACGGCAATGTTGACCTTGGTGTCAAATTTCCCGTCATTCGCAACAATTGAAACAGTGAACGTGGTAGGTGCTGTGTCGAGAGTCTTGATGACCATTAATGAGCCTGAATTAAAATCAGATCAATGATACCATTGTGAACTATTGTTCTGTTTCGTGAAATGAGAAAAAGCATTTTATAACGTAGCCACTATTCTAATTCTGTAATTGGACACAAGTTCAAAGCTACCCTTTCGGTTTTAGCATAAAATTGTAATAAACAGTGGTGTATTTACCAGTAGCTTCAACTATTGAGAAGAAAGTGTTGGCGGGTTGGAGACGAAATGTGAGTGTATCACCAATGTCAGGGTCAGAGGCATCTACCTTGAATACTGCCTGCAGTGATTTGAAATTAATGAACTGGCATCATGACAATAAATTATTCGTTCATTAAATAATTTACATCAACTCAATAAATTGCTTTGATGTCTCATTAGATGATTTACCCATCTTCAACTTTCAATGTTATATCTTTTGAAAGACTCAAATGTTGGTAAAAAATCATTACTTCTTACCACACTTGAAAATCCTTCGATTCCTGTCATTGGCTGTTACAGCTGTTGGAAAAAAAATATATATTAGTGTACTCTACACTCGACTAGTCCATCCCACAACTCACCGTTCCAACAGGAGTACTATCCGACACAGCCAGGGAGTAAGGAATGCCAAGGAATACTGGAGGTGAGTCTGATATGTCAGATATCTGGACTCGGAGTAGGGTGGAGTCAGAGTGCATCTGCCCCGAGTCCCTCACCACACAGGTCAGAACGTGGCTGTCAGCTGACTCCCTGAAGGAGGATTTATTGGATAGACTGAAAGGGGTTTAATTTACAAATTAACCCGCATTCTGCCTCACTTTTTACTTTTACGTTGGAAATTCATTAATTAACTTCGAAATCCGATCGAGGATTAATTAATAACGATCCGAAGTACGGGTATATTAGCTGGAAAATAGATTTAAAATCGAGCATTTCAGAATTAAATCTCTGTCTTGCTTAGCCCACACTCAACTAATTTAATTGTCTAGGTCAAATCTCGTAGTTACTTCTAGCAAGGCACGACAGACAACTTCATTTTACAAAAAGATATCGCCACAGAGATGGAAAAGTGGTATTGCCTAATGTGGATATCAGAATATGCTGCAACCCATTTTGCACTTCTGAGCATTTGCAGGTGAACTGTTTAGCATTCAGCTTAGACAGTTAACCTTCAAGGATTTTAATAGTGGATTTTCTGTGTTTAGTACATTCGAAAATCTAGACATAAATTTGATAGACTGAGAATTTAGACATTGACTGGTGTTCGGTGACTGTTTTAATTTGATATAAAAGTGAGCTAACAGAAGTATGTGATAATGTTACCATCTACTATCACAGTTGACACTATGCCCAGTGTCATATCATAACGAAATACCAATACATTCCGTAATTAGCTAATTCCCTGGTGATTCAGCGTAGTGGAAGATTCAATTATTGTATCCTGCAGACACAGATCTAGGAATTGATGTCAAGGTTAGTATCTGTGTTCTAATCACATTCCGACTTGCGAGACACAAAGTAGCACATCTATTTGTATCTTTGTAGATCAGGGAGATCAATCCATCTACTTTTGCAGATAGCACGATTTGCGCCCGTTTTCTGGTTTTCCGGGCGCTAAATTTCTGTAACAAAATCAAAATTTAATATTTGATAATATAACGAACAACCGATGAAACTCTCATAAGTCGTGGTTTAAAATCTTCCTATGGCTCTTTGGTGAGTCCACTGTCCATATTGATGTGATAAGACATTAGATTTGGCAGCACTCCACGCGTAGGTTAATAATGTATTGTGTAAGTAGATACTAGAAAAAGTACATACTGTGTGTGTGGTCTGGCCGAACTTTGATAACAAAGATACATTCCACAGTTTCAGCCTACAAAATCTACCTTTAAACAATACACTGTACACTGTAAGTGTAATTCGATATCTTCAATTAATTCGCACACATTGAATAAACAGAGTTGATTAAATCCAAGGATAAAGAACTCTAATGATCACTACTTGATTAAATCATACACTGATTATTACACCCCTGATCCCGTTCATGAATCAAGATATCAGATTATCAGGATCAAGAAGACGTTTAAAGTGTTTCGGATTAGCTAAAACCTGAATCCAATGACCTTAGATCACCACCATCTAAGTTTGGACTTGTTCCACTGAGTCACAGAAAATAATAAAAGTGCGATAGAATTGCTTGTAACAATTTTGGCACCTGAACAATGAATATATTGGTACCTGACAGCCACTCCTCAGTTCCTCCCTCATGCAATATGGACACATCCAATGTGTGAGCGTGTGAGTGTAACCATACGCCGTATGGTTACACTCACAGTCACATACGGTGATGATGAAAATGATGGATCTCTGCTGGGGGTACTCATCATGCCGTGACTTGTGATGCGTGTGTGTTGCTGGAAGTGTGCTCCATTGGCTGTAACGGACAATACTACTGACTAACTGAGACTGTATTTTTACTGAGACTGTATGAAGAAGATGATTAATTGTATTTGAAGCAATGAAGGACATAACTTTAGATTAAAATTTTTGATTTGATTCCGAGGTGGCAAGCCGTAGGATGCATTATAATATTTTTAATCAGTTTCATTCTGTCTTCGGGAGGCGCTCAACTTCAAAACTGCTAGAAAATCTACAGAACGAAGAAAATATAGGCACATCAATTTCGTCCATTGACCGAGTTAAAGCTTGAAAATGAAGCCAGGTTTATCAGCCATTCATCCGGGTGCGTCCAATAAACTTCTGTTGAATTGGGCGTAATGACTTTTTAATTCGACGCAATAAACATTTCACGCAAGTACATTGGAAGTAGCTTATAGGAGACTCCTGATCAACTGCCTCTTACTCTCTTACTTTCCTAACACAAACACTGGGCAGCTGATAGTGACGTCATCATCAGGCTTCAGAACGGTGAGACAATGACGTCACACTGCCTGTTAGTCTAGTCCAGAGCACCCCCTAAACCGTGTGACCCTCCCACGAAACCATCACGTTTACTGATAATGTGCAACATGGGTAGAGTATATTAAATAGGTGTCAAAAGTTGATAAGGCACACAGTTCCAGAGAATCCGGGTGCTTGGAACATTTACATTTTACATTCCATGAAGTCCACTAGTTTCCAAACACGACCAATTTTATCAAAACTCTGACAGGAAAGATTTGGAAAAGAAACTAATGAAAAGTGCCTTCAAAATAAAATGTCAGTGCAGTCAAAAGATGCGAGAATAAGAAGAAAAAAGTTTCATTTGAAATAGGAGTGAAAAAGCAAAAAAATAGCATCAGTGGAAAAGATCAAAATATGGTTGAAAAATAGCTCAAAGCCATTTAAAACATTTCCCCTTTTGTTAATTTGTCACTGAAAACGATAGTTCGGTATCCAAAAAGCCAAAATAAAGCCTCCTCATACCCACTGAAACCCCCTCCATTTAAAATTCTTATGGGCGATTTTTTATAAATTTATAGGGATGACCCCCTCCCATTAATATTTTGAACAAATCAAATTTTCATAGCATTGTTGATAAGATTTAAAATGTCACAAAAATGTCAAATTATTTGCAACTTTATGCCCATACATCGTTATCAGTTTATCACCATGCGTTTTTACAAATTAAGTGCCATTACTACTATTTAATATTCCAAAACTGATTCGAATATCGGCATGAAGTTATACTGCTGAAAGTGTACAAACCACAATAAGGACATACATGGTACTGCTAAACAATTCTAAGGGATCGTTCACATATTACGTAATCACGATTTTACCCCCCACTCGTAATCAAGTTTACAGTAGTTGTATTTGTTACAATAACATGTAACGTAATCGTTCGGAACCCCCCCCCCCCTAGGTGATTACGTAATATATGAACGATCCCTAACAACAACAGCGGGGCAATGGGCATAAACAAACGTTTTAGCAATGTTATAAAGCAGAGAGGCACTTGAAACAACCGACCTCTGCTGTATGTAGGCATAGAACTGAACCAAATGGAATTGAAATGCCGCAATTTTTTGCATGCATGCTAGTAAAGAAAAATATGACGCATTTAGGGAGTATTTTGAAAACGTTTAGATACGAGAAGCAACAGAAGCATTAATTTTGTTTATTTTTTTGAGCCATGGAAGCATCCAGTATAATCACCACCAAAATTTTGCATGCGACAGGGTTGGATGTGACAACGGGAACCCGAAGGGAATTGAGAATGGATTGCGGGAGTTACTTGACCAACCGTTCAACGAACTGAAAAATAGTTACGTACCTATCTAAACAAAGGAAACAGTCAAGAAATAGCTGCCTAGGCTATTTCCTGATTAAGTTAATGATTAAATTCAATAATATAACCTTCTTGGAGGTATTATCACGTTTTGCCTTCAAATAGACATCCTAAATACCCAAATCTTGATTATTGATTGACTGGATGATCATTAAAACATTAATAATTATTGTAACTAATCGAATCGAATCATTTTCACGTTTTCAAAAAATTCTTTCGATCATTAGATTACTACAAACTGCACACTTACCTGGATCTTGAAGGAGGTTATTATAAACTTCTATTTCTGCTATCGATGCATCAGGTGAATTCAAATCATTTTTACGGATGATTGCTGAATCAATAGTATAATCCAATAGCAGTATTTCATAGACTGGCAAATCTATCTCGATTGAATAGATTATTGTCCTCCTCAGCTGATCGCAATTTTCTACTTAATTTTTTACTATCACTATCTGATGTATCGCTATTACCGCTCTCTGATGCATCGCTATTACCGCTCTCTGATGTATCGCTATTACCACTATCTGATGTATCGCCACTATCGCCTTCTGATGTATCGCTATTACCGCTCTCTGATGTATCGCTACTATCGCTATCTGACTCATCGCTATTACCGCTATCTGATGCATCGCCATTACCGCTATCTGACCCATCGCTATTACCGCTATCTGATGCATCGCTATTACCGCTATCTGATGTATCGCTATTACCGCTCTCTGATGTATCGCTATAACCGCTCTCTGATGTATCGCTATTACCGCTATCTGAGGCATCGCTATTACCATTTGCTGATGCTTCGCTATTACCGCTATCTGATGCATCGCTATTACCGCTATCTGATGTATCGCCACTATCACCCTCTGATGCATCGCTATTACCGCTCTCTGATGTATCGCTATTACCGCTATTTGAGGCATCGCTATTACCATTTGCTGATGCTTCGCTATTACCGCTATCTGATGCATCGCTATTACCGCTATCTGATGCATCGCTATTACCGCTCTCTGATGTATCGCCACTATCGCCTTGTGATGTATCGCCACTATCGCCCTCTGATGCATCGCTATTACCGCTATTTGATGTATCGCCACTATCGCCCTCTGATGTATCGCCACTATCTCCTTCTGATGCATCACTACTATCGCTATCTGATGCATCACTACTATCGCCCTCTGATGCATCGCTACTATCGCTATCTGATGCATCGCTATTACCATTTGCTGATGCTTCGCTATTACCGCTCTCTGATGCATCGCTATTACCGCTATCTGATGCATCTCTATTACCGCTCTCTGATGCATCACTACTATCGCTATTTGCTCGTGATACCTTTCCTTCAACTATGTAGCCCATCAGAGATGTGCTAGACTCTCCGTATATCTTTATCCGTTTGATGGCGTGTTCCGGCTTTGGTAAAAGCACCCAGAACTTAGACCCCCTGACAGCAGTCGAGTAGTCTCCGTCTGTCAGGGCTGGTGCAGGTTGAGGGGTAGAGCCGGTTTCGTGCATGACCACAATCTTCAATCCTTCGACTAGTCCTTTACGAACTGGAAATGGAAACAGATGGCATTATAGTCAACTCAACACCTTGACTAACAGGAAATAGGCAACAATATAGTCAACTTATAAACCTTGGTATACTGGAAAAATGCGGAATTCTAGTCAACTGGAATGTTTAGTTAATCGCAATAACTACTTAAATAATACGGCGAGCAATTAAGAGGGACTTGAGGGGTGCTAGCCTTATTATGAACCACATTACGTTCTAAGTAACCTCACAACTCTAAAGTCTTCTACTAGAATAATTGCTCGTTTTACCGTGCATTAAAACACGTGTACACTGCAGGAGGTTGCTGTTTATAGTGCGAGCAATGGCCGCATTACTGCATTATTAAGTTGAAAACCTTTGTTAGGTTTTTTGTATTCCGAACCTGAGTCTTTAACGTTGGAGGTAGAAGTTGGTGTGAGCATTACTGTCAGCAGCAGCATACAGCAGTACACCCTTTGACTCAAAGTCAGCATTCCAACTCTTTACAGCAGTTTGTCCTTCAGTGCTGTGTTTCGACTTTTCGAAAATATCAGGATCTATAAGATTTCAGTAACTTGATCTGAATGCTAAATTGTGATGTCGAAAATTTTGTACTTCGACTTCGTGATTTCCTTTCGGGATTTTGAATATGTTTTATTAACCTTGAATACTTAAATCATTTGCCATTACCTTGCGAAAGATTTTCCGAAACGTTACGTTACACTAGTAGTTGAATATTTGCACACATCATTAAAGATTAAAGAAACAGCCCAAGATATACAGCATCATTGGCAGTTTGGCTCAACAGAATTCGTTGAAAATTTCACAAAATCTTACAAAAACTTCACTCATTTTTGTGGAATACGACTCTCTGAGGATGGTAAGAACAAACAAAACTGAAATACGCTCGTTTTAGAATCATATTATTCGGAGTAGTAAACCACGCTCTTTGTAGTCCACCTCTTCCCTTGACACGCGTTACCCGGGCCGGTGATTATAATACCTGCTTGCACCTATCAAAAACTATGCCACGTTTCACGGCGTTTAAAAACGCTAAACGATCGATTAACCTCCACATAAAATCCATGTGAATAGGTCTAGGTACAAAGCAGTAAGTGCATTAGGCTGTTTGGTTTTTGTGTGACCTAATGACCTTGCATCGTTAAATTCGAGTTTGGGATGCTGGACAGGAATATTTCCTTTGCGCATCAAGGAGTAGCAGCCATTAGCCAATTATATAGTTCCGGTATTTAGAGGGCAAGTAAGAACCTGCGAATGGGGTCATGGAGGCGACACAGCACGCTGCTCCAGCGTTTAAATCTCAATTTAACTGATGCGGCCGTAGTTAAACAGTTGAATATTGCCGGTAAAACCTCCTCTTTTATCCCTCGTACGAGAGGAGGGTTCCCTAACCATTAGCAGCTTCTAGCAGTCTAGCAGTGCCACAGTTCGCACGGATGAGGCGCTACGAGCTGTAGAGGTTTGTAGAACAACGCTAGTTGTGAAGGTTTGAAGCGTCAGTATTGTATTCTAACTATAATGTCCCATCCATTTGAATAGTGCCGTGACCCACAACTTTGAACTGCCTGGGGCAATAACTAAAAAACCTATTGACATGAAACAATCAGTACACGGACTACGGAGTGTCGCCTCCTTACCTTCCAAAAGATTTTCCTTTTTGGAAGGTAAGGTCGCCTCAAAATTGCATGAACTGGAAGGTTCAAGTCTGGCAGTTCAAAGTTTTGCGTCACTTGACCAAGCCGGCACTATTCAAAAACGTTGAGTTTAGTTACACAGACTTCCAGTGTTGTGCCTGATGTAGTTAAAAGAGTATGATCCGTTGGGTAGATGATACTGATAGGTAGAAGAAGGTTTCTGTTTCTGAGGCCCGGTTTCCTGTGACCTAGAAGACACAACAAGCCTTCTAGTATCACATCAATAATTTACATCTATACTTGAGGATAATATGGTAAATTAAGATAGTTTGAACAATGAACAGTCATTTCATCAAAACATACAGCTCAGGAGTATTAGGTAAAAAGTGAACACTGTATTATCAAAGTTTATTGGCGGAAGAGCTGTGTAACTTTGGTAGACTTACTAAGATACCTATCATATTCCACTCAATTTCACATACAAATAAGTCTATTTCGAAAGATAAATCTCTGAAGTTTTTAAGTTTATAGGTCATATCTTACATTTCATAGATTAGAATTGGGTCATGGGTGGTTGATCAAAAAATATTCTTATTATTCAATGCACTTTCGTAATAATGGAAAATCTTCACCTCATATCAGCATATCAGTGCCATACATCTGTTCTTTAATAAACTCAAATTTGAAATTCTCCTTCATATTGGACATCATTCCAACATTTACCACTAGTGGCATTGGAATTAATACCTATGTGTCAACACTCAACAGATAACAGAAAACAGAAGTTGAGCACGGATAAGATGTGTCTTGAGGCCATCAATTCCTCATTCTGCAGCATCATAATGACGTCACTTACAATCATTGATCTTTGTCAGGATGCGAAGCATGTCACTTCAAATTAAAACACAACCGACAATGCCACACAAATAGGGTTACCGAATATATTCGAAAGTATTCGAAACTTGGGTTCGAACTTCGATATTCGAATATTCGATATTCGGTCGGATCGAATATTTTGATATTCGCTCTGATTCGATATTCGTAGAATATTCGATATTCGATATTCGATATTCGAAAGTTTCGAATATCAGGGTATTCGAAAAACTATTCGACATTCGATATTCGGTATTCGCTCGAGCGAATACCGAATATCGAATATCGAATACTTGACACTAACAACTATTCGATATTCGGTATTCGATATTCGATCGAACGAATATCGAATCTTCGAATACCGAATACTTGGAATTTCACTATTCGATATTCGATTGAGCGAATATCGAATCATCGAATATCGAATACTTGGAATTTTACTATTCGATATTCGATATTCGATATTCGATTGAGCGAATATCGAATCATCGAATATCGAATAGTAGCGAATATTTTCGAATATATTCGAAAATATTCGAAAATATTCGAAAATATTCGAAAATATTCGAAAATATTCGAAAATATTCGAAAATATTCGAATATATTCGAAAATATTCGGTATTCGAATATCGAATAGTGAAATTCCAAGTATTCGATATTCGAAGATTCGATATTCGTTCGATCGAATATCGAATACCGAATATCGAATACTTCTTCGAATATCATGATATTCGAAACTTTCGAATATCGAATATCGAATATCGAATACTGAGCGAATATCGAATTGTATCGAATATCATGATATTCGAAACTTTCGAATACCGAATATCGAATACCGAATAGCTAGCGAATATCGAATCGCATCGAATATCCCAAATATTCGAAACTTTCGAATATCGAATATCGAATATCGAATACTGAGCGAATATCGAATAGTTTCGAATATCAGGGTATTCGAACAGCTTCGAATATCGAATATCGAATACCTATTTTTGATATTCGATGATTCGATATTCGAAGATCGAATATCGAATATTTCGAATATCGAATATTTGCCCGATTCGGTAACCCTACACACAAATCATTACAGATGACAGAGGATTAACAATTCAATAATTACTGTAACGTCTCGGATAATTATTAAGTGGAATTACTGACAATTCACTGGCTACCCAAGGCCATATCATGTGTAATGGCCCAGAAACGGTGATGTGGCCAATATCACACAGGCACAAAAACACATGATGCAGATGAAAAACATACAGACTCATAAACTTACATAATATCGCGCACCACGACATGTCATATAACAATTTACATCCACATCTTATACAAAAAATTCTATGGTTAAAGTGCCAAAAAAGTTGAATCTTTGCTGTTCATAGTACGTTCCATAGAACGACTCCTCTATGCTTTCGCCATCTTTTATAGATCCTATTCACTACCGATTGATAAAGTCTCGGATTTCTTTCCATCGTCCCTATCGATATTTCACTCAATCGACTATTCAGCCCTAAAATCCAGAGTTCTGTCACTATTCATTAGGTCACAGATCTATATTTACAGGAAGGGCTAATTCAGTAACTTCGCCACGTAAAATTACCATGATTGGTTACCTCATTGCTTACATCTGTTCTGTGCATTGTGATATCTGCAGTAGTGTGTACTTATTATCAGACAGTGACGTCACGATACTAGGCATGTGATGTAATCGTCAGAGTTGTGACGAGTGGGAGTGTTGTTTGTGGAGTTTGTGGGAGTGTGATTTGTGGGAGTAAGGGAGTAAGTGGAAATTGAGGGATAGTGGAAGTGAGAAACTCCTGACATATTCAGGAGATGGCAGAAGAGACGGTTAGCTGGGAATATGATTGTGATTACGGCATACCCAGAAGTGGAAGTATGTACAAACCAGTTATCTAGTCCTGAGGTATTAGATGAGCTGGCAAGTTTTATTTCCTCAATCCTATCAACATTTTAATTCTTATTAACACTCTTAATTCATGGAACTGGAAACAGAGCCATGTTGCGGTGTGAGAATATGGAAAAGCCATCGTGCGATTTGGGAATTAGAAGTTTGCATATTCTATTTAAAGTACCAACTCCGAATTTGCGTTTTATTTGGAGTTTTATTTTTAATCAATTGCGTGGGAAACGTTTAAAACCCCATGCTTCTTGAACTTGTTCCACAAAATCATCACTTGATTAAAAGCAATCAAACGTCACGATTTAAATACACTCGCTGATTCACAATATATGAATTATATGAGCGGTCAAGCTGTTAAATTTCACACCTTATACAAATTTTATTGCTTGATTGTTTATATAAACTAAACCACCATGTAAATTAGCAAATCGGTATTTAATTGACCGTGCTTGTTCCACTTTGAGATTTTAGAGGATCGTAGCATGTGATTGCATTTACAAAATTATGTGTTTGGACGTTCAGAAGGTTCGGGTCTGACTACCAACAAAATATCATGCCCATTATTTTAGAAGATTGGGCGTTTCACATTTGAAATTTGATGTTATTCCAAAGGTACATGTCTGTATGTCTAGATTGATGCTCCATTTTACTGTGATAAATAGGACGCAATGTCAATCAAACGCAAGTGTTTAAGTGTACCACGTTCAATGATGTTGGCTCCAGGGTGACTTCAAAATCTAATCAATGTCTTTTAATCCGCAGTTAGATTTAAAATTATAATTCCATCAATGCATAACATTGAATTTTGATTCTATAACCTTTTTATTAGTCTGCTAAAATTTTAATAAGCCGTTATCAATGGATTTTCCGAACCAATCAACACGCAAAAAACACGGAAAAACTACGCTTAAAGTATTAAATTTATCTCTTCCCAAATACCAAAGTCTAGAAGCGTGTCTACGAAGACAGCAAGTATTGACATGCGCTAAAGGGACACTCCTTAGCCGAACTGTCTCGCCAAGGCCCCTAATGAAATATCGGTGTTGAGGAATGCAAAATGCTGAAATGCTAAAATGCAAAGGACCTCAGCACTGATGACTGACTCAACAAATAACCAAAAATTACTAGAAAAGTACAGCCAAGTAATTAAGACTAAGTACTAAGACTCTTTACTCACCTATCTAGTGATGCCACGACGTATATCTCGCCAGTCACAGAGCTGATGGAGAAGAGGTTGTTGGGTGGTTCCAATGTGAACCTCAGCTGGTCAGAGTCAATATTATCTGGATCTGTCGCAGTGAGGGTAGCTACTCTAGTACCTGAGTGGGACAGGGGTCAAGAGAGGGTAGCTACTCTAGTACCTAAGTGTAACAGGGGTCAGGAGAGGGTAGCAACTTTAGTACCTGAATGGGACAGGGGTCAGGAGAGTGTAGCTACTCTAGTACCTAAGTGGGATATGGGTCAGGAGAGTGTAGCTACTCTATTTCCTAAGTGGGATATGGGTCAGGAGAGTGTAGCTACTCTATTTCCTAAGTGGGATATGGGCCAGGAGAGGGTAGCTACTCTAGTACCTGAGTGGGACAGGGGTCAGTTCCTCTGATAATTGATACAGTATTTCTATCATCTCGAGAACTTTCAGCTATAATTTTGTGTGCACTTCTAAATTTTCATGCTTAACTGCCAGAGCGAATCCAATGATAGTTTAAACGCAGCACATTTCATGATATTAGCATTATCATGCATAGCGCAAATTACCTGTAGAAAGAATACACACAAATCTATTGATAGTGATTGGCAGTTTGTCAAGTTAACATTTTATTGTAAATTGCGATTTGGCCACTTAAGTTGCACCATTGACCAATGAACAAAGGCGATATTTTGAATGTAAATAAAGAAGAACAACCAGTCTGTTTTTTGGACAAGCATGGTTATTTCTGACATGGTCCAGAATAACTGAATAACCGTAAACAAGTAGCACGCGATTGAGAGTGACGTAATTATCATGGTTTACCATGTTTAATTGATGACGAGTTACCACATATTCGTCTTGAGGGGTTCTACTTGCACTACGCAGCTGACTATACCAGTTTGAAGTTTCATTGAATGTTACGACGGTTGTAAAAATAAAAAGCTCTGTAATTGGCGCAAGAATTATCAAGTTTCATCCAATGATTCTTACAACCTGTGGTAGTGTGATGATTTTGACAAGTGACGTAAGTAAATGAAGTCAATTTCGCGTCCTATTTTATCCAAAAGCACCCCACCATTAAATTTATCAGTTATCACTAACTTTTCAAAATCAATCGAACTTGTAGATTAGAGAGTGGTGAAGGTTACCCTTAATTCTCATGGAACTCTTTGCTGATCCAATACACTGAACAGTTGTACAATTCCAGCCGACGGTCTGTACTTCCAGCAGGTTTTAAGAAGAAAGCTGCTAAGACATGCTCGTAAATTGAGGCCTCCAGAGTGAGGGATAGTTTTACACGCATGGTTCGTGCTTCACATCACTGTTAAAATGGTCAAGCTACTGTAAATTCAATAGTCATAGCATCTATGATTTGAGGTAAGTAATGAAACATAATGACTTTTGAATGAGGTTACAGATTGCACCAGGGTTTGAGAGAATGAAAAGTCCCACAATTACTCCGACATCCAAGTGATGATAGGCACACGAGTCTCAATTCTGCAAGATCAACATTGCGATTTGGGACACCATTTATTTGAGACTCTTGCAAAACTGTCTAGACTGCAGTAAAGCGTAGTATACCCATGAGAGTAGAATTAGAGGAACTTTATTCGCATATTTCCCATGAATAAACTTGCGGCCTTCTTGGAGTAGCACAATAGCACATGTTCAAAAAGCTCCATATTCCCCGTATTGAAGTACCAAGCAGCACTGCATATTCTGGTCACATAATGTTGGGAC
Source organism: Beroe forskalii (assembly GCA_011033025.1). Lineage (NCBI taxonomy): Eukaryota > Metazoa > Ctenophora > Nuda > Beroida > Beroidae > Beroe > Beroe forskalii. The sequence goes on from WFMF01000207.1 coordinate 139,689, forward strand.
TGCTATGATGTGACATCACGCTGGATCTCTCGCGATTCGTCCCCCTTTGTAGTAGTAGACATAACGGCCTGCCACGATAAAAGCACAATGATCATATCCCTGCTATCCTTCTCAAGTGATAAATTTAGCAATGGGTCTGCCAATCTGATGCCTGATGTTCTAGCGAATATGCTGATTTTAGGCTTTTAATAAGTTAGTCATTGAAATGAATCTCTACCAGTTTACTGTCGGGGGGCTTGGGCTGGTACAAATTACAATATTTACTTCGCCCATATCATCATACTTCATTTTACGAGACTGTAGCGAGTCCTATCACTGCTCCTAACATAGGCTGTGTGACGTCATTAAATTCACTGTTTAAAGGATGGCAATGACACCAGTTTAACCACGTCTATTTTCGTGTGATTTACCAGACTGTGTTTTGATTCTTCTTATTACATAATCCACCATTCCCTATCAACAGGAGATAGGAGTGAGAAGAGTTGTCATAGCAACCAGAGAATTTATCCCCATACTTATATACACCGTGTCGTTGCATGGTGCTTTGAATCGCTTTATAACTCCTTGACAAGCTTCTTGAAATACAATAGAACGTGTGTATTAGTGGGATGTGTGATTACGTCGATTAATGGAAGCTTTATTCAGACTGCATGCGCCTCATAAGAGCTGAATATACAGCCTTCCTCAGCTTCGGCAGAATTTACAAAATGATCCACTAAATGTTGACAATTAGAAGAATAGCGCTCAAAATTAACATTTCATTAGAATTTCTCTTAAAATCCTCAAATTCCGAGTGTCGTATTGCAAGGTATGATGGAAGGAACAGCTTTTATTTTTTTAACAGCAATAGAGAAGGATGGAGTAACAAATGTCAAAAAGATAAAAGGGTTTGTCAAGAAGTGGATATGAAGCCTGGTTTTCTGCTTGCTAAGTACAGAGGATTGGTCTAAGTGGTTGCAATGGCAGATCTAATGACCCTTGACCATGCATTAGTAAAACCCCATTGTACGGTAATATGTTGCATATAAAAGAAATATTCAAGGCAAGAAGATAAATGAAAACTATGAAAATATGAAAAGAGTCCGGGTAACTTTTGCATTATTAATGGTTTACAAATTCTCTTTATTGGTTCGAACTGCTTGAAAATTGAACTGCTGATATAAATTTCAACTGCAAACCTACTGTAGGTAAGAGTTGGTTCTATCCGACTCAGACCTGCAAATTGGGGCAACATTCTACAGACTTGGACTATTGTATGTAATCCTATATATTATCAACATTTAACCCACCCACAAGTACTGTGGCTTGGAACAACGCAAAACCCTCTATTCACCCACAGCAACACTCACCAATAGCAATTCTTCTGTCAAAAACACCCAGCTATAACAACAGTAACCTATAGCAACACTCCCTATTGGATCACCCCTACTCCCTATAGTGCCAGTACCCCTAACAACACCCACTTTTAGCAACAGTAATCCTAGCAACACTCACCTATAGCAACATTCTCGGCTATGGTGACTGGATCGTGAGGTTGTAAGGTGGGAGGGTTGTCGTTTACATCAGTCACAGTGATGGTGAACTGGCACTCTGTCGACAGGGCCGGGGTGCCAGAGTCCGACACGGTCACTGTCACAGTTGAGGAGGGGGTCGTCTCGTAGTCGAACGGGGACTGAAAAGAAAGGGGGGTTAGTTGGGATAAAATGTTATTTTCTTAGATTCTCTGCGTTACATGATAGATTGTCAAAGGAATGAAACTGTGAGCTTTTCGCTGTGGACGGATCAAATAATCCTAAAAGCTTAAAAATTCTTGGGCGAACGCTCTCGTGATTTGCTTTTCAATAATGCGATGAATTTAACTGGCATACCATGGCCATGGACAAGAAAAGTGATTGTAGGAATTCACGCCGTAGCTTATTAATATCAATACTTTCATGAGATTTATGTAGTTTTATGCTCATTTTTAAACTAATAGACATATCCATGAACACAAAGATCTGAATTTTCAGGCTTCCTAGTTAGAAGCCTTGTTAGGCTATGGTAGTTGGGTGAAGTAGGTTGAATGAAGTGATAGGGTAATAAGGCGTGGGAGTGAAAGCTCATTCATCCCTAAATAATACATTTTATGAATAAAAGATGATTTGAGGGTTGGAAAATTTAGAATTCTATGAAATATAAATTGAAGAGACGTAATATCCTAAAATAGTAACTACTTGATAGAACGTTGATCGCCAAAATCCAGCACATAAACTATTTTAATTTTCTCTTTCTATTTATACTTATATATGTAACATACATTTGTATTGCAGCCGGTAACATTACTGCCCTTTTATATCCAACTATCTTATCTCCACCCACTTTTAGTTTTCGAGATAATCAAAAAAACTTATTATCCTCCAATACTGCTTGATCGGAAATTTTTTAACCATTTATTATTTTATATTGGGTTATTGTCTATGGATCTCAATCATTGCCTTTTCATCAATGCTAAAGCAGGTTGGAAAATCAGCATTTGAATTTTTGAAATTGGAGTTAGGATAATTGGTTTGTTAATTATTTGGAGATAAGATAGTTGTGGATTTAGGATAGTTCAAATTTACTGATTTTTATGATAGTATTTGGAGTTAGGATAATCAGTATTTCGATTACCTGGAGATAGGATATTTGTGGATTTAAGAATAATCAGAGTTATGATTTCACTGATATTAGTCAGAGTTAAGATGGAAACAAATGGAGTTAAGATAGTCAAAAAATGAGAAATATACAAAACAGTCACTGTTCTGAGTATATTATTTTGGAGTTAGTATACTCGACTTGTATAGAATATCACCTATGGCAAGATTCAATTAATATACAGTTGGGGGATTGTAGCCCAAAAAACCTAGCCCTACCCTATTTTTCGATTCTTGGGCTAGGTTTTTTTTGTTTTTTTAAGGTTTTTTGGGTTACATTTTATTAATTTCTGGGGCTTTTTCCAATGAATTTTAACTTAAAAATCAGTTGTTTTTGAACTTATATTTTACATTCAGTGGCTCTTAAAGTTTATTTGAAACGGTTATTTTCATGCTTCCAGAGCTTGAAGGGCTAAGGTATCACCTAACAGTGAAATGCACAATATATTGCCTGCCTAACTGGAAACTCTTGATGACCTTCTGGTGACTCTTGCCTCAGTGACTGGTGACTTATGCCAGACCCAGCTTGTAACTCTTGCCTCACTCACTGGTGACTATAACCTGTTCAATGGGTAATCGACTGTGACTCCTGGCTGACCTGCTGAGTGCTGCCAAGCTTTGGAACTCTTGCCAAATTCATCGGTGACTCTGACCTGACCAACTAGGGCCTCTTGCTCTATTGCCTGACTGAATGCTGAATTTTGCCTGACCTATTGGCTTACTGGAGACCCTTAACCGATCCAGGTGGTGACTCTTGCCTGACCAAATCGTGACCTGCGTGTTGCCTGAATGCCTCACTGACTGGTTACTCCCTATGACCCAGCTGCCCATTGGACCACTGGAAACTCTAACCTGATCTCCTGGCGCCTCCTACTTGACCTACTGGCGTCTCTTACCTGACATACTGACGACCCTACCTGAACTCCTGAGGAATCTAATCTGAACCACTGGCGACTTTAACCTGGCCTTGAGACGATTCTTACCTGACCTACTGACGAATAATATCTGGCCTAATGGCAACTCTTACCTGTCCTAATTTCCGACTTTCGACCATAGCCTGACCATTGACCATATGTGACAGCAGACACTTTCCTGTTGAGTGTTGGCCCAGCTGGTACTTCTTGCGTGACCTACGTCTAACTAGTGACACTTGAATAGGTAACCGTTTGAGCCATTAGCGTCTCCTGACCCTACCTGACCTACTGGCATCTCCTGATCTTACCTCATCTACTGGCGTCTCCTGACCCTACCTGACCTATAACTGGCCTCTTCTGATCCTACCTGACCTATTGGCGTCTCCTGATCCAACCTAACCTATTGGCATCTCCTGATCCTGCAGGACGTACTAGCTTCTCCTGATCCTACCTGACCTATAACTGCTTAACTGGCGTGTCCTGATCCAACCTGATCTACAGCTGGTGTCTCCTGATCCTACCTGAGCCTCTTAATCCTACCTGACCTACTGGCGTCTCCTGATCCTGCATGACCTTCTGGTGTCTCCTGATCCTAAGTGTACTACTGTCGTCTCCTGATCCTACCTGACCTATAACTGCTAAACTGGCGTGTCCTGACCCAACCTGACCTACAGCTGGTGTCTTAGACTGATCCTACCTAGCCAGGTCAAGCTGACCTATTGGCATCTCCTGATCCTACCTGACCTACTGGCGTCTCCTGATCCTACCTACCCCATAACTGGCCTCTACTGATCCTACCTGACCTACAGCTGGCATCTCCTGATCCTACCTGACCTATTGGCGCGGCGTCTCCTGATCCTACCTGACCTGGCGTCTCTGATCCTACCTGACACTGGCGTCTCCTGATCCTACCTGGCCAATTGTTGTCTCCTGATCCTACATGACCTTCCATGGTGTCTCCTGATCCTAAGTGAACTACTGGCGTCTCCTGATCTTACCTGACCTATAACTGCTTAACTGGCGTGTCCTGATCCAACCTGACCTACAGCTGGTGTCTCCTGATCCTACCTGAGCCTCTTAATCCTATCTGACCTACTGGCGTCTCCTGATCGTACCTGATCTAATGGCGTCTCCTGATCGTACCTGACCTACTGGCATCTCCTGATCCTACATGACCTTCTGGTGTCTCCTGATCCTGAGTGAACTACTGGCGTGTCGTGATCCTACCTGACCTACAGCTGGTGTCTTCTGATACTACCTGGCCAGGTCAAGCTGACCTTCTCACTACTGTGTACTGGTGTCTCCTGATCGTAAGTGAACTACTGGCGTCTCCTGATCCTACCTGACCTATAACTGCTTAACTGGCGTGTCCTGATCCTACCTGACATACAGCTGGTGTCTCCTGACCCTACCTGAGCCTCCCAATCCTACCTGACCTACTGGCGTCTCCTGATCTTGCCAAAACCACTGGTGGCAAGTTTACAACACTTATCTGATGACCCAGTTGGTATTTCTTGACTGTCCCACTGCTGACTCTTAGCTGATCACGTAACCCACTGGTCATTCTGACCTGATCTTCTGGCCAAATACCCTCCTGCATGAACCAGAGTCTGACCAGACTCTTGGCAGCACCCTTTTCAGACTCACTTCTTCCAGTGTTAATTTATCAATCATGACTCCACTGGACACGGTTCATCAACAAGTCGACTCTCGCAAGAAGCTGGTGTCTCTTAGCCATACAGATGACCTTGTGACCTCATGAAAGATATGCTGAGCATCAATAATCAAGCATTGCTGACTGATGAAGCCTTTATCATTGCTTGGTGACTAAGTGACTACAAACTGGTCTTCTGGCGATCATTGTGGCTGACTTTTGTCAATCATCATTGAAGCAAGAATGCTAAATGGCTCTCAACTGGCCGAAATTCATCTGGTGACCTTCACCTGGTGCCGTGTTGGTCCTTTCCTTCCCCTAGTGACTCCCATTTGACTCCCTGCAACACTTCCCTGGCCCTCTGGTGACACAAGTCCTGCATCCTCATGAAGCCTCCACCCTGACTCTTATCTCGCCCTGAGATGCGATGAAACTCTTGGTGACTCCCTGGCCCTTCGTCATCCGGCCCCTGGTGAGCCAAGGAAGCAAGAACGATATTTTGAAGAACCCTCGGGTCTTGACTAACCCCTACGTGGTAATGAGTGGCCGGGGCTCTCTTGTTTAGACCAGTATCGTCTGATTCGACACCTTTTGATCCTTTGCTGTTCCTATCTAATCACTGTTGGACCAAGGTCCCGTGCTATATCATGTTTTTCCGTTGATCCTTATCAAAAAGCACTGAGGGCTCTTAAAATGCTCCTAAAATGCTAATTGAAAGTCCTTAAAATATTGATTTAAGCCATCTGTAATGATTGGAAACCATTGAGTATCAATAAGAACATGTGAGTAACACATTGGTGTGAAATGTCCGAAAAGTTCAAAAAATCCAAACCTAAAACTAAAAAAACCTAAAAAAACAAGCCCTACCCTAAATTTGGGATCTTGGGCTAGGTTTTTTGGGCTACAATCCCCCACAGTTGAGTGAACCGTGTGCGTCTGTAGGTAAGAGCCCTCTCCCTTAGCACAGTAGTCAGGGTGGGAATCAAACCAGCAACCTTTTGATTGCTAACACGACACTCTCCCTCATGAACTACTTATGAATTGAGGTAGAGTGGGTTACCAGTTCTAATTCCACGAGGTGCCATCCGAGTGGGGTCATTTACTTGAATACCCTTTGGTGAAGTCGAGTGATATAAGCCTCAGGAGAGATTGATAACCTGGTTGTACCACAAGGCACAACACTTAACAGACCCATCGAAGTGCCCCAGTCTCATTATCAAAGAACAAGGTTACACCTGCGACCTTTTAAAACTTTAAAAGAACATACCTGTCTTGTCCATGATGCTTATTGGCATATAGATTGAGTAATCATACCGTACCTAGTCTTTTCAAGCTTTAGGTTAAAAGTAAGCTTTTAAGTATTAATGGGACAATAATAACACTATTACGTATTACAATGCTGTGTAAAAGTTTTGCTTAAGATGTTTTGCATCTAGGTATCCTATCTCCAAATTTAATATAGGTGTTAAGTAGAACGACCGACAAAAATATTCTAACATGACTGGAGATAGGATACTTGTCAAGGATAAAAGTATCCTATCTCCTTAGTTGGAATCAATTATTTTTGCATATCAATCTATCAATTATCTTAAGGTACCTTAGGCTTTTCTTACACTCAAAATATTTAAAAGGTGGATTTAAGATAATTTTCAAAATTGTATAACATGCCTAAATAGCATGCTATGATATTGAAATCGATTCTAAAGGGTAGAGGGGCCTTTCAGGAGGCTGTACACAAAAAATGGAGATAGGATTTTTTGCACTCAGATTGTTTTGAACTAATAGAAATGTGAATATTTTGACAATGACTTGACACAACATTAAGCAGGGCAGAGCATTTATTGTACTTTCTTAAATTTAAACAGTAAACATACTCAATCTCTTACTCTCTAAGTCTCCACTTACGAAAGAATGAAAACTAAAATCTACTAGTTACCATGAGGCATGACAAACAGAATGCCATTCGGCCGAGTAAAAAATATACCTATAACGTTGGAGGAAATGTTGTACATTTTTTGGGCATAGATCCGTTTGCCACTTTGTCCAGGCGCCAGTCTAATGCAGGTCTAGCGCCGGTTTAATGCAGGTCTAACGCCAGTCTAGTGCAGGTCTAATGCCGGTTTGGCGCCGGTTTTGTGCAGGTTTAGCGCCGGTTTGGCGCGGTGCCAGCGCCAGTCTAATGCAGGTCCTGTGCCACTCTAATGCAGGTCTAGCGCCGGTTTGGTGCAGGTCCAGCGCCGGTTGAGCGCGGGTACAGCGCTGGTGCAATGCAGGTCTAGCGCCGGTTTAATGCAGGTCTTGTGCCACTCTAATGCAGGTCTAGCGCCGGTTTGGTGCAAGTCCAGCGCTGGTTTAGCGCGGGTGCAGCGCTGGTCCAATGCACCTCGGATGCTATCACAATATTACTTATGCATTTCATACAGATTTGGCGCCGATTAAATTATGCAGGTTTGACGTCTTTCATGAATGTTTGGCGCTGTTTTAATGCAGGTGCAACGCCATTCCAATGCGGGTTTGGCGCTGGTTTCATGCAGGTTTAGCATGTTCAATTCTATGCCCCATGACTCTTCATAATAATAATAGATAATGGTTACCGGTGGTAACTAACGTACTTCATCATTTTTACCGGTGGTAACTAACATACGTTACCATGGTTACCGATGGTAACTTACGTACATAACCATGGTTATCTGTAGTAACTGACGAACGTTACCATGGTTGCCGGTGGTTACTAACGTACGTTACCATGGTTACCGACCTGGTAACTAACGTGGGTTACCATAGTTACCGATGGTTGCTAACGTACGTTACCATGGTTACCGGTGGTAACTTAGGTGGGTTACCATGGTTACCGATGGTAACTAACGTGGGTTATCATGGTAAACGGTGGTCACTGGTCACTAACGTAGTAACGTATGTTACTATGGTTACCGATGGGAGCTAACGGACGTTACCATGGTTACCGGTGGTCCCTAACGGACGTTACCATGGCTAACGGTGGTAACTAACCTGCATTGGAATGGCATCGCAACTGCATTAAAACAGCGCCAAACATACATGAAACGACGTCAAACCTGCATAATTTATTCGGCGCCAAATCTGTAAAAAAATGCATTAGTAATATTGAGATAGCATCCGAGGTGCATTGGACCAGCGCTGCACCCGCGCTAAACCAGCGCTGGACTTGCACCAAACCGGCGCTAGACCTGCATTAGAGTGGCACTAGACTGGCACAAGACCTGCATTAAACCGGCGCTAGACCTGCATTGCACCAGCGCTGTACCCGCGCTCAACCGGCGCTGGACCTGCACCAAACCGGCGCTAGACCTGCATTAGAGTGGCACAGGACCTGCATTAGACTGGCGCTGGCACCGCGCCAAACCGGCGCTAAACCTGCACAAAACCGGCGCCAAACCGGCATTAGACCTGCACTAGACTGGCGTTAGACCTGCATTAAACCGGCGCTAGACCTGCATTAGACTGGCGCCTGGACAAAGTGGCAAACGGATCTATGCCCCATTTTTTCAATTGAAGGCAAATGGTGTCAAATAATATATGTTTGTTTTAGGGTACCTTGAGTGATATATCTCCAGTGTCTGAGCCCACCCCAAAGTTGACAGTGTCTGTAACAGAGTAGGACAGTAAAGAGTTGGGGCCGTCGGCATCATCATCGCTAGCTAATACGGAACCTATCTCACCCACCTGAAACAGAATAGGGTGAGGAGGGTTTAATTTTTGTATTTCATGGTAATCTGACTAACTGAGAGTATTAAAGGTTTCCATACAGATACAAAATTGCGGCAGACTCACAAAGTTTTCAGCGACTATGAGGGGTTGGTTACAGTTCCCTACAACCGGCGTTTTATCGTTCTCATCTAACACAAGAACAGTGAACTGTACTTCACTTGAGAGAGGCGGGTCACCACTGTCCGTTACACTGAAGGGTGGAAGAAGGAGAGGATTAGAGTTTGAGAAGGGAAACATATAAGACATTTTGGTAATATTGTTGCAGTAATGTATTAGATTATTAATAATATTAGAACCTCACACTGTTCAGATAATCGGCCTAATCTCCCTACTGATGAAAGCAGATTTACTGACCTGATGATAAGAAGATAGCTGCTCATATCCTCCCTATCTAGAGGCTGGGTGGTAAGTATCTGTCCCACGCCCCCCTGGAGCAACACAAACTTAAACCTCGAGCTCTGACTACCCTTCAACGTTACCGTCAGCTGTGGAAATTAGTCATGTTACTCAAGTAATCTGATAATATCCAATAGTATCAATATATCACAATACTCAAGAGTTTCCAATGCACTAATACGATTAGAAGGAAAATATCAGTTTTCCGTATACCCTAGAGTTATCCCCTCGTCGAGGTCACTGATCTGGACTCCTGTGACGAGGCTGTCAGGAGGCAGGTTCTCCAGGAGCTGCACAGTTTGTCTGGCAGTGGGGGACAAGATGCGGGGACTGAAACAAGGATGTTACATGTTCGGAGTGATATCCAGGACACTTTCGTGTGTGAAATGAGATCATAGAAGCATAGAGATTAACTTTAAAGATGAACTTTTATTTAGAGATCATAGTTTCACTTTTTCTGGAAACGCGGGCCATTGTATCAGATACAGTTATTTGTAAGCCAAAACTACAGTGCAATAGCACAATACTCAGCTCTATAAAACTCACGCGTTATCGTTGACATCAGTAACGAAGACAGTGACGCTAGCAGTGTTAGAAAGAGGAGGACTGGCGGCGTCTTCCACCTTCACTTGGAATGTGTAGGTGGCTTTAGTCTCACGGTCCAGAGACTTGGTTACTACAATGTCACCGTTTTCCTGGGGAGTGAGGGATAAGATAATTTAGGAGAAGGGAAATCCTGGGGAGTGAGGGGATAGCATAAAAGGAGAAGGGAAATCCTGGGGAGTGAAGGGATAGCATAAAGGAGAAGGGGGCTAAGAAGCAGGAAGCAAGAAGGCAGTGAGTGTCTTACCAAAGATGCTTGGCATCCGGGTACGGACTACCAAACAAGGAAATCTGTATGGAATGAATATTTTTTATCACTCAAAAATACGAAAATATGGGACTGTGATGTAGGCTTATTTAAGGACAGCGGATTATGGTGATTCGAAAAGTTTTCAGAAAATAGGTCAGAAAATGGATTCTATCAAGTGATTTTGAAATCATGGAAAACTATTCCTATAGCGAACGTACCTGTATAGCGAATGGAAGGTCGACCCCTCCTCCCATTAGCGAATAACTGATGACATTGTTAGGAGCACTCCCATCCCCGTCACTAGCTCGAACTTCCAGTACCAATGCCTGGGTCGTGGCATCTTCTCTCACAGAACCAGAGTAGGAGGTGTGATCAAACACCGGTTTGGGGGAAATTCGAGTGGTTGGTCAAGGCGTGGTGGGAGCAAGTCAGTTGATAGTACCGGCGTGATAGTTGATAATTGGTTCACTGATACTTGAGTGAAGGGTTAACAGGCTTGCTCTTGGAATTCACTCCAAGTAGTTCTCCCAAAAAAGCTTGCCATTCGTTACAATTACAAGTATGATGTACTTAATTTCTCCTAATTTCTTCAGTTTTTGAGCGTATGTGGCTCTGCCAATCAAACTAATAATATATTATGTACTGTTCAGTCAAGAGTTTGCGGGATACAGGGTAAATTTCGATTGGAACTCGCTTAATTTGCCACGATTGCGAATGACAGACATTTGAAATTGAATATTCATGAAGTTTTTCATATTATCAGTTTCATAACTTCAATTCAACAGGCCTAATTCAATAAACCAAGTCAGACAGAAATGGTGTAATAACTGTCTGGTGAAAACATCTAGCTCTTAAGCGACACCATGATAATTCCTACATGGATGTGGAATTGACATAGCTTGAGATAATTCTTTTGTGAGTACGAAATTGATTGGGGTTCCGAAGGACATGTTTCATAGAAAAATTTCATAAAAATAAGAATCATTAAACAATATTAAAGCATTTAATTACTCAATTATAATAATCGTGCACTTTGATGCGTCAATTTTCGAGAATGTTATGGTTCTCGTGCAAACCAGAAACTCGATCATTAACGAGTTTTAAGCGTATCATTATAACACCGATAACGGTTGTCAACAAATTTGAATCATAAGACTGACTTATTTAAATTATTCTGAAATTTGATAAGTACAGAGCCAGTGATTTTAAACGAGGTCATAGATTTCATTCCATACAAAAACATTTTAAATTGGACTTTGTCTTTAAATCCAGATCACGCTTGGTCGCTAGATGCAAGTTATATGGGCATGATATCATGTATGGTGTATACGAGTTTAAATCAAACAGTATGATGTTATATCTGAAAACATACAAACATTAGTACATTCCTCTCTCATTTCGCGGCAACAATTGTAAAAGTCCACGTAATTCACATAAAGCAGAACATGCTTGCCATGCTTCTGAAAGGTAATGTGCACGGTAAACACTACACACAAAAGAGGCATTGGACAGTGTTTACATGGGATTATCTGGGCGACGAATTAAGCACTATTCTGGTGATTTCAGATCAAGTTGTCTCGAGTGGAAAGCACAGAGTGAAAAACTTCACTGATACCGGATACTTATCATCAAAATAATTAAAAAAACATGAAATGTAAAACTATCATGGGCCTAGCAAGCCCCCGCAGCGGTTTGTAAGCCCAAGGGTGAGCATTGGACGGCATACCGAACAGTACGAAGGCCAGAGGCCCGAAATCAAGTCCAAAGTTCGAGGACTGAAATTTGTTACAGCAGTTTCAACCGTCTCGTTCTTTCATATATCATGTTATCATGCGCAAAGAATGTCTCAAAACCACTGCAGGCCATAATCCTTTTTATGAAAAATATAGTCTCTACGGAAACAGTACAAATCAAAAATATGTTATTGAGATTGAAATCACTTACTTGTTATCATTGATATCAGTTACAGTAACAGTCAATGACATGGTAGCTGAATTATCATCCCTATCATAGGCCCTTATCTCCAAATCATATTGTCTATCATCTGCCTCATAATCCAAAACCTGTACAATGAAAACCTCTGTAACTGGATGTTGCCAGAAGAGGGAAGAGAGAAAATGCAAAGTATTGTGTAACTTCTAACAAGATTAGCAGTCATCATGATTTATCGTTTACTTTCCTATGGCGTATTTTCGTGTGAAAGAGTGCAAGTATGATCTATATGACAAATCTTGAGTTGTGATTTTGGCTATTCACCTGTATCAAGATGATTGACAAAGGTAATCTTCCAGCTGACCAAGTTCCAGTCTGTAGTTGGAAGATATCATTATGGTTCACCAGTTCGTACCTTGCCACACTGAAGCAGGAAATTTGGTTCAAAATTGAGGCAGGTTTCTGTTACATTTAACAAGAAGCAATATGGTAATATAAACATACTATGTTTAGTTCATCATTATTAGATTTTAATTGTATGTCATGCTTGAATATTTCTCAAATATCTAGGCAGTAGGCATCAAATATATGATCGGTGCTTATACATGTATAAATTATTTTATTATAGGAAGAACCACAGGATGACGACTTTCACATAACATTTCACTGAACAATGAACTGCAAGTAATCATACATGTATATTGTTAATATTCTACTAGTAATTAATATTGCCATCCAAACCTATTAGTTTGAGAGTCACTATCCACTGCTCCAATAAGGGGAAAAGGCTGTGATGGAACCTGTGTTTGTTCTGGAAGATTCAATGACTGCTGATCATTAGTGAATACTGGAAAGTTGTCATTGACATCATCTGAAATCAATTTGTCTAAATTTCATGAATGTACATTAAAACAAATAAAGGCAATGCTACACTAAGATATTTTACATACAAAAAAGCACCAAATTTTGAAAAGGTATATCATGGGAGATACTTATACCTATAATGATGTTGATATCATAAGTTTGAAAGAATGGCGCTATAGTCATAGTGCAGTCAAGTGACCCAGTAAAACTGCTGTCAGTCTCCCTGTCTATTGATGCCGTTTTGAGTGTGAGCATTCCATCTGCTGTAACTGAACAGCAGCTATCCAAACCCTGGGAATCGAGTTTTGAAGAAGACTTGATGAAGAACTAATTACATTGCAAAATTTTTAAAATCACAAGATATCAAGTTAATGACTGTTGACCAATCATTAATCAATTCAAATGTTACTTTTCACTCCAAAATCTCTAGTTAAGAGCTGATGTATTTTTATAGATCCAGATGATTAGCACTGATGAATCATAATCAATAACATAATTAAGCTCATAATTAAGTAAATCTTACATTTATGGTATAGGTTGTGCAGGAAAGACTATCAAATGATCCAACAACTGTGCCTATCCTTGAATTTTCAAGTACAGTAAAGCTAAATTCTTGGATGCTGGCACACATATGTAGCAAGATAATGAGAAAAATAGCTGTACCATTATTCACTGACATCAGACCTGTTTATCATTATTATTTTCATTAGCAATTATCTTATCTAACAATTGTATTGTATACAACATAAATACTATCATGATCAGACCTGAATAAATTGAATAGGGGCCATTCATGAAGGACGTCTACAGTGAGAGGGGCGGGGGGAGTCTGCCAAATGCAGATGTTTGTGGACATAGGGGGGAGGGGGTGTTTGGCCAAATGCTAACGTCCACAGTTTATGGAAATATAGTAAGGGATGTATCTACCCCAGGCTGTAACCCCCAGTGAAGTAAATCCTCCCATAGATGTTAGAGCGGATTTTGGTAGTCCATAGGGTCAAGAACGACCAAAAAAAAGTTGTCCAAAAAATTCCTTGGGGAACCTTGATTTTTTACCCCTTTTTTACCCGCGTGTAGGGTAAAACTTCGATTGCCGATATCTCAGCTACCTTTTGAGATAGAAAGCTCCTTAACCACACTAAAATATTCGCAATGGTCACATTAGGTCGGGCGGATCATGTTTCCAAGTCGCTATCTCGTTCGGTTTTCGAGATAATCGCCAAAAACCCCTTTTTCACCATACGCAAAGGGGCAAAAATATGGTCCAGGTAAATATGGCCATACTGTAGGTAAATTGGCACTAATTATGATTTTAAATGCATTTATCGGTTGTTCATAGACTGAAGTTGTACCAAAAAAAGTTGTCCAAGATATTCCATGAGGAACCCCCTTTTCTAACCCCTTTTTGTGACCCCGCGTAAGCCCAAATTTTGAATAAAGTTATCTCAGCTTCCTTCTGAGATAGAAAGCTCACCAACAACACTAAAATGTTCGCAATGGCCACATTAGGTCGGGCGGATCATGGTTCCAAGTCGCTATCTCGTTCGGTTTTCGAGATAATCGCCAAAAACCCCTTTTTCACCATACGCAAAGGGGCAAAAATATGGTCCAGGTAAATATGGCCATACTGTGGGTAAATTGGCACTAATTATGATTTTAAATGCATGTATCGGTTGTTCATAGACTGAAGTTGTACCAAAAAAAAGTTGTCAAAGATATTCCATGAGGAACCCCTTTTTCTAACCCCTTTTTGTGACCCCGCGTATTCGCGTAAGCCCAAATTTTGAATAAAGTTATCTCAGCTTCCTTTTGAGATAGAAAGCTCACCAACAACACTAAAATGTTCGCAATGGCCACATTAGGTCGGGCGGATCATGGTTCCAAGTGGCTATCTTGCACCGTTTTCGAGATATTGGCCAAAACCCCCTTTTTCTTCATGCGCAAAGGGGCAAAAATATGTTTCAGGTAAATATGGCCATACTATGGGTAAATTGGCACTAATTATGATTTTAAATGCATGTATCGGTTGTTCATAGACTGAAGTTGTACCAAAATAAAGTTGTCCAAGATATTCCATGAGGAACCCCCTTTTCTAACCCCTTTTTGTGACCCTGCATAAGCCCAAATTTTGAGTAAAGAGATCTCAGCTTCCTTTTGAGATAGAAAGCTCACCAACCACACTAAAATGCTTGAAATGGTCTCATTAAGTCGGTCGGATCATGATCTCAAGACGCTAGCTTGCACTGTTTTGGAGATATTCGCCAAATACCCTCTTTTTCACCATGCACAAAGGGGTAAAAATATGGTTCAGGTAAATATGGCCATGAGGAACCCCCTTTTTTGACACTGCATACTGCATAGAGAGGGAATACCTAGAGATACTATCTCCCTAATTAGGTAGAATTATAGACACAATCTACAAATGACCAAATTTCGTACAATCAACACATTTGTCTTGGATGCTTATTTGGATGAAATTGCGGGAGACTTCTTTTTTTGTCACATTCTGGTACACATGTCAGAACCGCCAGGCTGACCGCCCGCTCCTTGAGAGCATTTGAAAACAAACTAAACATTATCAATCCAACCATTCAACTCTCAAACCACTGTTAATTCAATTATCTCTATACACTAACATATTATGACAAGTTTTTTTACAGCTTATCTTATTCCTAAAAGATTTTATGTGTCTATTTCAATTCTGAATAACCTGCGTGTAATTTGTGTATCACACTCAGCCTTTATAGTTGGTATTACACTGATAACGGTTTTGTAATTTATGATAATGCTGCGAGTATTTTCATGCGTGTAACTTGTAATGTAGCTCTTGTCCCATTAAACACACAGCTAGTAGACTGCCTCCAATCAATGCTTTGCTTTTACAGCTATAAAATGACTTAAAACGGTATATGTTCATAATTTGTCGATATTTTTGCCTCAATGTAAGCTTGACAACGTCATTTAAGATTTCTTTTCTTAAACACAAGAATATTATTTAACCATGTTATATACTTTTGCTTAGCCCGACCTAAGACTGCATTGTCATTCACACATTCTGGTACACATGTCAGAACCGCCAGGCTGACCACCCGCTCCTTGAGAGCATTTGAAAACAAACTAAACATTATCAATCCAACCATTCAACTCTCAAACCACTGTTAATTCAATTATCTCTATACACTAACATATTATGACAAGTTTTTTACAGCTTATCTTATTCCTAAAAGATTTTATGTGTCTATTTCAATTCTGAATCACCTGCGTGTAATTTGTGTATCACACTCAGCCTTTATAGTTGGTATTACACTGATAACGGTTTTGTAATTTATGATAATGCTGCGAGTATTTTCATGCGTGTAACTTGTAATGTAGCTCTTGTCCCATTAAACACACAGCTAGTAGACTGCCTCCAATCAATGCTTTGCTTTTACAGCTATAAAATGACTTAAAACGGTATATGTTCATAATTTGTCGATATTTTTGCCTCAATGTAAGCTTGACAACGTCATTTAAGATTTCTTTTCTTAAACGCAAGAATATTATTTAACCATGTTATATACTTTTGCTTAGCCCGAGCCGATCAGGCGCAAGCCGATCAAAGGAAACGTCAAAGGATAGCCAAAGGACCCATGCTCTGCTCAAAACAACATCAACAGCAACAACAACAGATATAAGGATAACAACGGCAACATTTACAACATTTTCAACAGTTCTTTGTCTTCTGTTCCAGGCAGTATCCTGGAACTGGGCCTTGCCCATTGAGCCCAGTTAAATCCCAATCGATGGGAATATGATTTTCACAGTCTGGTTGGGTCAGGCCACTCTGTGATCCACTAGACGAAGGGAGGTGGTACATAGCCACCTTCGGCTGATAGCTGACCTAATCTGCAGACAAGCATTGACTTGCTTTGCAGTCCGTTTGAAGCCAGGGGCGTTGGTAGAATCCCAGACCTGTGTGGTCCAGGACTGGATTCTGCTCTCAGCCCAGGATATAACCCGCAGTCGGGTGGCCTAAAAACCACCCAGGAGTTCACACCCTTAGCCTAGTGTATTAGGGATAGTCTCTATGCTCAGCATGGCTGCACTGGCCTGGTTGATTAAACCGACCTTGGCCGTTTACTTGGTTCATTGGTTCATCACATTGGATTCATTCCTTCTTATAGTTTGCCATGCTCGAAATTTACCCAAGTTACTGGCTAGGAAAAATGGAACATTCACGAAGTTAAATGTCAATCGGACAGCTGCATAGATGGTCATTTAGCTTCAACTGCCCTTTCTTGTCTGAATAATGAATCAAACGTTTCCTGCCCAATAATATTGTCACATTGCAAGGAAGTGTTGACCTTTATTATGGATGATGGTATTTTACTAACTACCAACCACGATGTTTTCACAGTAAACTTTACTGGTCATCGGACAAAGTTCACAAACAATGGAACTGTTCTTATACATTGGATGAATTTTACGGGAAATTCCCTACCAAGTACCACGAGGTATTTCACTCACCAAAGCCAAATGTTACTCCAAAGTCATAAATGATCCCAAACTCCGGTGTCGAAGGTATGAGATACTCTTGGTAAGTTGTTAGAAAATATACCATGCAAACTTGCATAATTATACTTGTTACCTGTTTGAGAAGAAAATTATGAAACACTGTGATACTAGTTAGTTTGACCTCCTCTATCTACTGATTTACCTCTGAAACATTTTAGTAATTTGATTGTTCAGCTTATTATTTCAAAGGGGAGGTGAGATATCTGTTCCCTCTCTACGCTTATGCAGTGTCAAGAAAGGGGTAACAAAAGGGGGTTCCTTATGGAATATTTTGAACAACTTTCTGGGGGTACAACTTCAATCTATGAACAACCGAAACATGCATTTCAAATCATAATAAGTACCAATTTCCCCACAGTATGGCCATATTTACCTAAACCATATTTTTGCCCCTTTTTGCATGAATAAAAAGGGGTTTTTGGCGATTATCTCGAAAACGTTGCAAGATTACGACTTGGAACCATGATCCGCCTGACCTAATGTGACCATTGCAAACATTTTAGTGTGGTTGATGAGCTTTCTAGCTCAAAAGGAAGCTGAGATAACTTTATTCAAAATTTGGGCTTCCTTGGGGGTCACAAAAAGGGGTTAGAAAAGGGGTTCCTCATGGAATATCTTGGACAACTTTTTTTTGGTACAACTTCAGTCTATGAACAACCGATAAATGCATTTAAAATCATAATTAGTGCCAATTTACCCACAGTATGGCCATATTTACCTGGACCATATTTTGCCCCTTTCGTATGGTGAAAAGGGGTTTTTGGCGATTATCTCGAAAACCGAACGAGATAGCGACTTTGAAACATGATCCGCCCGACCTAATGTGACCATTGCGAATATTTTAGTGTGGTTATTGAGCTTTCTATCTCAAAAGGAAGCTGAGATATCGGCAATCGAAGTTTTACCCTACGCGTGGGTAAAAAAGGGGTAAAAAATCAAGGTTCCCCAAGGAATTTTTTGGACAACTTTTTTTTGGTGGTTCTTGACCCTATGGACTACCAAAATCCGCTCTAACATCTATGGGAGGATTTACTTCACTGGGGGTTATGGATCCATCCCTTACTAATATTGGTCGATTTGAGGGTTATTTCACTAGAAAATCGTGAAATTTCGGGTATTTGAAAGGTGGTAAAAATCTCCGAAGAGAGTCAAATATTATAAAATACAGGTTGAGAGGTGTATCACAATTACATTGATTAAGAAACAATAATATTATCTGTAGTCAAAATATTTCTAACTTTTTGAAAAAAAATCCAGATCATTACAAACTAACCAATTAATGTTCAAAAAAAACATTCCCTGGCATTAAAAAATAAATGAAAAGGTTTAAAAAAAAGGTCAGATTCAATTGACCATATGGACAAGAAAAAATGTTATCCAAATTTGTGAATCATGTGAAAAATTGGCTGTGTCTACAGCCCACTTTATGAAAAGAAAAAACAACATGCATGAACTTCATAAAATAACAGCTGGCACCATAAAACTTAAAAGTTCAAAAGAAGTGAAAGGGGTCTAAAATGGCCGAAATTTTGCGGGCGTCCTTTATGGATGGCCCCACACTTGAAACTTGAAGCCTGAAGGCTTGTCATAATTTACAGATAATATACAGTAGTATCCAAGTAGGTAAGTTGTGGAGATCAATAAAAAACTTTGTTTACTTGAAAAACTTTGTTTACTTGAAGAAGCCCAACCAGTCAAGCTATGAGTGCAACAGAGAGGGAAGGGGTAGTAAACTCCAGAAAAAAACCAGCATGATCTCTTTAGGTAATGCAATGAGGAGAGCAGCAAGATCTAAGTGACTCACACCAAGATGAGTGGTGTGCAGGAATCTTCAGTCCAATACCTACCTCAGCTTTCAGGGTGTTTAAATTGCAAGAGCTTTTTATGAGGTAGGCCCCCAGCAGTCACCCTCTGGTGCCAGGGTATAGCACTGTCAAGTGCAGTGACCACCTGCCTGAATGAAACTGAAACTAGCTTTTTGGTCTTTGTCTTTACACCAAGCATCAAGAAATTAAGCAATGCACTTTATAATTTATTAACTTACTAACTTGCCCGTTGGGCCTGCTAATACACAGGTCACTGATCGGCACTGCTTTGCAGTGACTAGTTTGCAATTTAAAATGTTTTCATTTGACATCAACACTCATTTCATAAAACAGCGTCAATGATTCAACAAACATAATGCTGGATCTTCCAGCCCATATTATATAAATATTGCATTGAAAAATACATAATACAATAATACAATTTATGGATAAAAACAATAATTTAATGGCGATCCTTTAATTAATAATTTAAACGTTTATATTATAGTGGCACATCAACTTAAGAACTTGCACAGCTATGCCACAAAAACAATCCAACAAAGAAAACTATGACAGTAAGGGAAGCGCGCGGCGCGTACACATACCTATGCAGACTAAGGAACACTACTCTGCGCGTAGCTTCCTAAGCCCGCATAGGTGTGTGTACGCGCCGCGCGAGCCACACAGGGATATACGTGTTTAGCAACGCGTAGCGCGCTTGATTTCGCGCTCTTATATCTAACTAGATGCTCACGCGCGTGCGGCCTCGGCGGAGGAACAACGCGACGGCGCGCTGCGCGCGCAGAAGAGGGTGCCGGTTAAGGTTAGGGCAACAGCGTGCGCAAGCCCGCCAAAGGGCGAAGTCGAAGGGGTCAGACAACGTCTGACAAGCTTTATCTAACAGATCCTGTTGGGGCGCGCGCGCCCGCTGAAGGCGAAGGGGTCAGACAACGTCTGACAAGTCTGACACAGCAAGTTCTATTCAGGAATGTGACATCTTTGAACTTTCATTCATCTTTAGAATTCCTCAAATTAGTGTTGTAAAGTTTCGAGATACAGTAGTAACTTAATTTAAATACTATCTGATCAGGAGGGTCTACCTGGGGTGCTCTGCCAGGTAAACAATGTGTATTAGCCTGCCTCGACAACAAATGAATGGCAGTTACCGCCACTCACCGCAGGGAGGGACCCATACTGTCTCGAACTCACCATCTTCACTGGGTTATGAGACTAGGGGGTGCAGCTGCAGCTTCAAGGGTGCGAAAACAGTATGGGGCACTGGGTCTTACTATGGCAACCCAGTTACACAGTATACAATGTACACAGGAGAACAGTGTTCCTGTGTACGAGGGTGCATTGGATGTGAAAAGGAACAATGCACGAGCATAGGCTGCCTGTGGGTCGTCTTTCCCAATTTCAGAAAGCTGCCCAACATCCTTGACCCAGTTCGCGACTTTGTCCACGACATATCCCCTCCTGAACTCCTCTGTCCCCAGCACTGCACCAAGATGGCACTTTCCTTCACCCATGACCTGAATACTGGAACCCTTGAACATCTGTTTAGCCAGCTGAAGACAGTCTTCTTTTACAATCAAAACAGATTTTGAGGGCTTAGGATGATATCCATACTGAGGCCCCTTAACACAAAGGGAATCCCACCACTTCTTGATCTCATCTAGTTTCCCTGCAAGAGTAATGAAACAATGTAATTTAATGAAACAATGTAATTTATATTTTACAGCAGACTTGACCATGCGTTGGCATGTCCTCTGCATACCAAATCTGCTTACATGCAGGGGGGTCAACAGCAGATGAGAGCCCCGAGATCGGTGGTTTAACCCCCAGTGCATACAAAGCCATGGCAGCAACATCACCCTGTGTGCAGCCCTCATGCAATCCCATGTACTCAGTTGTCTCACCATCACAAACAACAAGCAAAGTGGGTTTGTGATAAGTGTTAGCAATAAAGCGATGGAAGGGCAGGCAAAGCTCTCTGATGTTATGAACTGCCAGCTCTCTGTTGATGGTGTTGAAGGCATTGTCTGCATCAGTCAGCAATACACCCTGAATATCTGGCTCACATTGCTCCCAAGTTGCATGAATCAATGCTTCAATCCCAGCTTTCAGACCAGCACATGTTAGCAGCAGCCCTGCAGTGTGTTGGATATCATTCCTCAAAACACTGATAACCAATTTGCCCACAATTCGCCACAGCACCTCCAACACCCACTGGTCTCAATCCAATGCCGCCCTGCTTATCATTGCCCTTGTCCAAGGGGACAAGACAGCAAGCCAGGAGTTCTTCCAGGGCAGTTGGGCTGACTTCTTTGGTGCTGATGTACTTCACTAGCTCTGCAATGGACTCACATAGCTTCTCAGATGCTTTTCCATAGGGATTGTTCCCATATTACGTGATCACCTAGGGGGAGGGGGTGTTTTCAAATGATTATGTTTGATTACGGGGAGGGGGAGGGGGTTTGGTGGTTGATTACGCAAAATTTGACACAACTTGACACAATTTTTGACATTTTTTGCCACAAATTCACGGTATTTCTAGCAAAATTGTCAGGAAACCAACTCAAAAGCACCATTTTTCAGCACCATTTTTCAGCACCATTTTAAAAACTTACCTCAATATTTTCAAAAATTTTTCCAAAGTTGAAACATAATAAATTTTAAAGTATTTTAACTATCATTTTAACTCATTAAGATCCTACTGCTCTCCTCATTGCATTACCTAAAGGAATCATGTAGGTGTTCAAGTACGGAGTTGGAGAAAAGTCTTGCAGATTGATGTCTTGAAGAAAGATTTTCTTTTTAATTCAAATATATTTTAACTATCCATTTTTCTTCATTTTCTACTCAAAAAGGTGGGGGGGGGGGTGGGTTAAGCCATGATTACGTAATATTTTCCTCAAGAGAGGTGGGGGGTTAGGCTTTGATTACATTTGATTACGATCACGAGGGGGAGGGAGGGGGGGGGTTGAAAATGGCCAAAAATTGATTATGTAATATGTGAACGATCCCATAAGACTTGCAACACAGGATGTGTTTCCATCCATCTGCATCCATGAAAGTGGGTCCACCGGAACCATGCACGGATTTGGCGACTCAGTAGACCATCTGACCATCAATTTCTTTGAAGATCACTGGCTTAAATTATTATACTGAAATAAAACAATAAAATTTAATAAAACAATAAAATTTATATTTTGTAGCACATTACACCAATAATTGACCAATAAATTTCTCTTAATCTTAGAACAATCAAGATTCAGATTAGATAATCAATAGGCATATTATGAACTACCTTTAATTTGTTAACTTATTTATCTTAACTTACTTTTTAACCTAATTTATTAACTTTTTAACTTATTAGTAATGGCTTTTTGACATGATCCCATGAGAAGTAGACTTTAATCAAGTATGGTTCTTTTCGCCTACAACAAGAGGCTGGCTCTGACACTTTAGATTCATTTATTTATTTATTTATTTTTGTGGTTCTGGAGCCTCAATTGTCAACTTTAACTGTGGGGGCACTGGTTTGCCATCAGGGTGCACACCAAAACTGTTTTGACATGAAGCACAGAGTCATTCAAAAAACTTTTGAAAACATTCCTTTTCAGTCTCACCATCTCTGAAACTATGAAACTTACAAAGTGATTTTAAGAAACTTTTAGGGACACATTTTTGGTGCCTCACTGAATATTCTCATATTTTTGATAGGATAAGTAGAGATCAGCTATCTTATATTAGCTTTTGCTTTCTCAATGTCTAATTTTTCATGTGTAAGCACTTTTGCAGTTAATAACACCTTTTAGTATATTATGTTTGGCTTCAGTTGGTTCTACACTGCTGAGTATAAGATTTTTCTTAATAGTAGTGTATTTAAATTTCAATTATTATTATTATTAGAGTAAGCTTGTGAACACCCTTCACATCACTGTTACTGTCTATCATGATCAGCTTGATGGCTTTTCCAACTTGACCCATCAACATTCAAAATCAGTCTCGTGAAAGCAACATGGCAACTGGTCTCCTTTCTCTTCTTTAACTGAGTCAGCCACACCTGGATTTCCCTGGCTTCATCCATGAGACCCTGTAAATCTGCTTCACTCCATTTGGCAAGTCGCACCACCAAGAACTTTGCATTGTTCTTTGCTTTAGAGTTGACTGAGGGCTTTTGGAGCATTAAGGGAATAAATAAATGGATCATAGACAATATGAAAGATCCTTCCACACAGTCTGGTCAGTAAACAAATGAATAAGACATGCTAATTCAGTGATGAAATGCACACCTGTTTTCCCCCACGGCAAGGTGAACAGGTTTTTCTTCCACTTTGTTATCTCCAAATAAGTAGCCTTGATAACCTGAAGAATTGCTAACTCACCCTTCAACTTTCCCCACTTCAACTGATTTGTCTCCTTAGCCTTACAATCCATGCAACACCAAGAGTTCTCTGAGTTGCTGAGATCATTGTACTCAGCATCTGATATCAAAAGACATGAACCATGGAACCATACCTGACATTACACAATAATCCCTTCACCTCATCTGATACACCATACTTACAAACTGGACAGTTAACATCCTCCATTACAAAGTTTGATATACTTGTAACAACCTTGCTCTTCCTGGGCCTTCATGCACTCTTTTCTGGGGGTGGCCGAGGAGGGGTTCCAATAAACTGTTCTAACTCAATAATGTGGGGCGATATAATAATTATTTGATTGAAATTGAATCCCATTCCTGAGTTAGGATCACGCTAAGAAGACGTTAAGAAGGATAAAAGACGTTAAGAAGGATAAAAGTGATGCACCTAAATATAGTGAAGTTAAGAAGAAAGTTAAGTGCACTTATTGAGTTAGGAAGACCCCAATTAAGCTCACGTTTGACTCACGCATCAAATATGGAGGGTAACGCAGACTTAAGAAGGGTTTATGAAAGGTCTTCTTAAATATTTAGGAAGTTCCTAAGAAGAAAAATATAAGTGCAAATATCTTCTTAACTGGGGGGTTCAGCAGTAAGTGGGAGGACGGCATCACCCTATCTGGTCAAAATCCCAACCACCCACCCACCAGATAGCGGCATGCCTGTAACTGGTCAAGCTGAACTGAAAATTAGACCCACCTACAAGCTACAGAAATTGTTTCAGGGACCACAAATTGGTTGCAAAAAAGCCTTTGTTTCATATAATCTTAGTTTCTCACTCTTATCAAATATATAAAGTCACTTACTCTTTACGAAGTGATTCCTTTCTAGGGACACAATCAATTTAATACCCAAAATTGCTACAGATTTTAAAACACAAGAGAATTTTACCATACAACTGCCTAGATATCTAGATACCTAGAACTATCTAGACTGCACTGGGTGCAATGGGTAGGTATTGATGTGACCCGCAACATTTTTACGAACTCAAAACTTTTTTACTAACTACTCTTAGGTACTAATCAACTTGAAACTTTGAAGTCTTATCTACATAGTAACATTTATGTCACGTGAATTCTTCAAACAATTGTGCCAAATCATTGGCATATATCATCGATATTAGAAATCAGCTGGTTACGTCATCTTTTTTGTAGCATGTAATAGTCCATGATGACGTCACACCAATTTAAGGTTAAGATTCCTGATTCATAATTAAATTTACTTAAGAGCGCTAGGAGCAGCCGAGAAATCCAGTTTCAATATCCAAAATTTCTGAAAATGGGCATTTTTGACAAATTCACAAATTTCGTAACAAATTTAGTGGATTTACTGCATTTTACCCTAAAATTTATACCATTTACCGTCTGCCGCTATCTGGTCGCTAGTTCGAAGTACCCACCCACCCCCCATGCCCTTAAGTGTGATGCCGTCCATACCACTTACCGCTGAACCCCCCCCCCCGTCTTAACTCAAGTTTCGTGAACAGAATATTTATGAGCACTCTTAAAATCGATCATAAGTATTTCTTAAGTACACTTATCTTCGTTCGTGGAGGATCCCCAGGGCAACATGTACTCGCTCAGTGTGAATTACCATGGTCGTCTAATGGAGATGAACTTTGCAAGCATATGTAGTGGTGTTAATGAATGAAGAGAAAAAACGTTCGTCAATTCAATCTCTCGATAACCAGCTTAACAAAAACGTGATTATATTTTATTTAGAACGGTAGCGAACCAACGTAACTAGACACTTGAATATTATTGAATTATAAACGACTCACATTCGACAATTTCTAACGCAAGAAATTCAAAGTATTTAAGTATTTAGTTGACAATACGCTAACAGGACAGTGGATAATTATTCGATATTGAACAGACTTTCTTATTTATCATTAAAAACTTCAACATTCTAGACCAAATTTAATGTTACGTAGTACGAGTGTAAGCTACAATATCATGTAGTAAACTGCTCCGACAGGTTCTGTTTATCGTAAAAACCCCTCCCATTTTCAGTGTTTACGACGCCTTGTGAAGCAGGAAATCCAGGAAAGCCCGTCGAGACAAGAGACTTGCGGAGGCCGGAGACTTACGAATCCTCCTGAAACCACCCGGAAATGTGACGTAAGCAGGATTTACACAGACTCCTCGCGATTGTCTGGATATACTTACTGTATAATAGCAAACGTGTCGTGCAGGACAAGGAACAAACAGGAGAAACTATTGGGCTGCATTCGAGAACACATTCCACTAACGGAATCCAGAGAGGTGTGTGTGTGCCTATTAATTCATCAGATAATTAAAAATTGACGGTTGCGATGACGTCACCGTCATAGCTCAAAGTGGAACGTTACGATGCGTTTACAATGCATTTAATTTCTAGCGGAGTTTTATAAATACTCTTCTTGACATAGAACACAGAGCCGATATACGTGTTTGAAATGACAAAGTACAAAGTGTGTATTTTAAATTATAGAGACGAATACCAGTTAGAATATTCTCAAAGAATAGCCAAACAGGATTAAGGATTGAAGTACAGCAGCGATTAGCCTGCAGAACAATGGTCACATACAACGTCACATAGACGCGTGAGCTGAGCCTTAGGGCACGAATTTCACGGCTTGATCTAATCATTATTTGACTATTATTTATTAACATACGCAAATAATTTACAACATCGTACTATTTCATGACAAATCTTACAATCCCAACACCAACTTATGCAGCACATCAGTTAGTCTGAAGCCCTCAAACAGGTTGAAACAGAATGATGTCGCGAGCCAACAAGTCATTGTTACTTTGTAGCCAGGTAATTAACAACATTGTTCAGGCTATATTACTGTTGTATATTGGTCGAATTGGGTCCAATCAAATTGTCTCACGAGATTATTAAAGTACAAAGGGGCAAATGGATTGCTCTTAACTTTGTGATTTGAAGGCCCCATTCTATTTTTATCAAGAAGATTGGTTTTTTGATAGATTAAAGTGACACAGTGTAATCAGAACAGTGATTGGTAAAATCAGAAATTCAGAACTAACAATAATAACACCGATTCTCGGTGCACGCAAGCAGTACTGCCTAAAACGAAGCTGCGGTAGTTCAAGAGAAGTGACAAAAATGCTGGAGCTCCCAGACATCAAAAAATTAAAAAAGATCAGGTCCTTCGCGAACGGTGATCTTTATTTAGGAAATCCTTAAATTTAGAGAAACTTTATTATAGTTTTACAAAACGTGACTGTCACGAAACTGTGTTCTTAAGTTTCGGACCGAAATCCTTAAGAATTTGGCTTCCACGAACACAGTTTTAAGTGTATCAGTAACGCGGTAATTAACCCCGTGTAGCTGTCACATGTACGAACATTAGCCAATCAGCACGCAGCTATCAGACTAACGACATAACACTGTGCTCTAAGCAAAACAACCGTAGCCAATCAGAAGGCTCAGTTTGTTTGTATACCGGCACAGAAGATGATGCAACACACCTTAGACCTCTATCAAATTGTAGATTGCGATGTTCATTGTGCCCAACTAAATAAGTAATAATTATGAAAAATAAATACGGAACCATCAACTATGAATGAAATCGCAACCTATTGATACCTATTATCACTATCGTCTATTATTGTCAAATCACGATTCCCACCCCAATAAAGTAAGAAGGGAGAATCACAAATCTCAACGTGTTGTAAAAATCTCCTCCGTATATGGCTAGCATATTGGATATCGATTATTGGGAGATTGCCGATTGGGAATTTGAGTAACTATTTGGCTCAAGAATTGGATTCCATTCAATGTGAATTTCGGCTTTCATACTTTCTAGTAGGCCACCAGACAATGTTTAGTGTTTACCTTGTTGCTGTCACAATTAACCTATTTTCTTGCCACGCAATAGGCCTCATTGATTGGCTGAGTATGGGGAAAATGGAATTAAATCAGCTAAGGATTTTACTGAGTCTACCTAAGGACACCTCTCGAGGTGTCCTTAAATTTTGCGTGCTAAAGTCCGGTTAAAGTTCACTTAAGGATCGAAAAACAGCAAAATCTTTATTAAAGTATGAGAATTTAGGAATCACGCAATTATATCAAGGGGTCACGCAGGCCAAGGACAGCGCTAAAGTCTCAGACTAAGTGAAATTCTTTACCCTCCCTAATTAGTCCTTAGCACGTCTGTAGTGCTTGTTCGTGGAAGCCACGCTCCTAAAGATCACCTTAATTGGGTCTAAGGAATTCCTTAAGCCAAAGTTTACCGTTCGCGAAGGACCTCCAGCTCTAGTCAGAAGGTATTTAAGTCGTCGTCTGTTCAAATATTGTGTATTGAGGTCAAGTATTTTAGTAAATAGTATTATATCCGTCCCAAACTTCAGTGGTGTAATTAACTTAAAATAAAAGTTTCATTACACGAGTTGGGAATGATTGTAGCGGTAAAAAAAGAAACTTACATAATAGAGGTGGACCGAAATTGGTGGACCGAAACTAGAATCTACCAGATATTCGAAATAAACGTCAATACCAAGAATGGAAGTTGCGAGGATACGAGATTTAATAGCTTCTGTGACAAGATATCTTTTAAATTGCTAAGCGGGATTTCTAAGTATCTGGGGAAGTCTGTGGTTACTGTCAACATTGCAGTATCCAAAGTGTTCGCTGTCCAAAGTGTTCGCTGTCCAAAGTTTTCGTTATCCACATAGAACTTTTGTCTTTTTATAATAATTATGTTAAAGCAGGGCCCGTGGCCTCCGGCCACCGTTCACCATTCATACAGTACACTGTAGTACTGTAGTTCTTATCAGTGATGAAGTCATATTTTAATCGGGTGTGCCTACTCCTCTAAGTGATGTCTATAGGTAAATAGGTAAATAGGTAAAGTGCTATATACCAGGTGGTGTCAAACGTCACTGGTACTTTCGTATGAACAATGAACATTCCGATCATCGGTATGCTTGATTGGGTACTGAGTGGTGTCAGAGAGGTCTGTGGCTATATATAAGGAAGACCGGACAGACAGATATATATTTATTAATTTAATACAAGTTCAGGGGATACAATCCACTTGAAAGTGCTATTTATTAATTTATGTGTAGTGTGTGTATGGATTTGGTAACGATTTTATCTGCTCTCGTTAATTACTGAGTGTACAGCCTGCACCTTTCAGTTTGACAGCACTATACATTTTATACAAGTACAATTGTATAGTACATGGTGTTACTTCTAGATGGCGATGTTATCCGCTCTTGCCGATCGTGGCAATGATACGGATTCGTTGGGATACACAACCGAACAAGCGTTTGAAATGCAAAAGGAGATACAGGATTCTTTTGATACTATCCTAGAAGCTGTCAAATGTGAAAAGATCTTGAAGCTGGAACCAAGAATGTTCTCCAGACTTGACAAAGATACCATCGCATCATGGCTGGTTGAAGCATTGGATAATCTGCGAATAAGTAGGAACTTGATACGAGATGCGACAGTGGAGATTGACGAGCTGAAAGTGGAAGTTGACGAGCTGCAGAAACAGGCGCTAGGAGACAAGTCAATGATTATTGAGCTGCAGCGGGAAGTGATAGAAGGCAAGAAAGAGGTGATGGAAGGAAGCAAAGAGCAGATCAAACAGGTTCAGTCATCGCTGCAGACGGAGATAAAGAGTTATAGAGATGCTGTCTGTTTGCAGAAGGAGGGTTCTAAGTGTGATATGGATCAAATCACAGTGCAAGATGTGAAGGAAGCAGTAAAAGTCGTGACAGAAGATAGCACTAGGAGAAAGAACATCATGATCTTTGGACTTGAAGAGAAGGGTAGCCTCAAGACTAGTGTGACTGGTCTGTTGAAGCAGCTTGGTGAACAGCCACATATCGAGAACTGTGAACGGATTGGGCGAACTGAGCCGAATTCAGCACCCAAGCCTGTTAAGGTAACATTGAGCAGCGCCAGTTTTGTGGAGACCACGTTGAGGAGATCTCATCTGTTACGAGGAAACAAGGGATACGACTCAGTGTACATCGGACCAGACAGATCTGAAGAAGAGAGGAAAGCTCACAGAGAACTTGTTCAAAATCTGAGGAGGAAAATCAACGAAGAGCCGGAGAGTTATCACACCATCAGAAAGGATCGGATCATCAGCTTCCCGAAGACGAAGATCAGTCCTCAATATCATCACCCGGCAACAAAAGAAGGAAGTGGAACATCACCTCCACCCCCGAGATAGACTTTTTCACCAGCGTCACTGACAATTGGCATTTTGGACTTGACATTAAGTTTATTTTTGGAGAGTGGACTTTTTCCATTTGTTTTCTAGGGGATATGTTTTTGCTACTTTGCCTTATACATTTTTTTCAGGGCCTGATTTTTAATTTTAATTTATTATTTTTTAGGTAATCATTAATTTGATTACCTAACGGTCTGACATTACATTATTTTTATGTAATAAGACTGTAATTCTTATTCTTATTCTTATTCTTATTCTATATGAGGAAGTAATTTTCAAATATAATTTGTAACAAATGCATTGTTATTCAAATCATACACACTCAGAAGTATGTTAATGGGTGTTGAGTAGGTGATGCGATGATAAGTTGAGCGTGATTCAGATGTTAATTGAGCCTAGGATATCAAGGTGATTAGTGGTTCATAGGAAGGCGTGAGCAGTGAGTGACAAAGATGAAGTGCCTGAGTCACTGTGCTGAAACAGAGAAAGGAGCGAAGCAAGGGGGAGAGCAATAGTGAGAAAGGGAGTTGGGGTGGGGTGGGTTGGGGTAAGGACTAGGGGATAGAACACCTGAAATCAAACAGAGGTCAACGTAGTGTGGCGGTAAGTGAGGCGGGATGGTGAAGAGGGTGCTGAGAAGCAAGGGGCGAAGAGCAAGCAGAAAGAACTCGAAAGATGAGAAAGAGATAGGAACGATGATGTCCCCCAGCCTACGCATGCCCCACGCATGGGACACAAGCCCAACGGTACGTAGCCAGGCGAGTGTCGGAGAGGCACCTACTTCCCACACATATGTAGTAGGTGGCTGGATCACTACCAGCGCAAGTCGGAAACACCCCCTCTTTTCCACTCAGCCATCTGGTGTCCAAACTGAGTGGGACACTTAGACAACACCATTACCTAGAAGGAGAAAGAAGTGGAAAGCAGGGAAGTGAGTGAAGGGAGGAAGGTTGACAAGGCTCACTGACTAGGTATTGATCTTATTGCCTGTCTTCTTGCACTTGAGGGACATTTTATACATACACTTGATAGCTCTAGTCACTATCTGTATGTGCTTCGAGAGTTGTTCCTCGGTGATAGCGTGATTTTCGTCTGAATTGGGAGTTATCTTCCCAATGCCGACGCTGTCAAGGATAGATCTTTGTTGCAGTGTAGCTCCTGCAGCAGGGATAACATTCTTATTCTGTGAGACTCGCCAACTGGACAGTCTGAAAGAAGGTGTGATTCATCTTCGATGATACTCCTAACCATAGCTTCCGACCCTTGAAAATCCGTTCGGAGGGCAGTTTTTGGCCCAAAAAGGAGGGCAAAACAACGAAAAAGGAGGGCAATATGCTACCAAAAAGTGGCGACCTTTTTTTTTTTTTTTCTTTTTTGGAGACCGCCTCAAAAACCCAATCCGAGATAGTGCTTATTAGGTGTATTTTCATAATCATGGGTGTATTTCAGGATCTAAGGGTGTATTTTAGGTGAATTCAGTAAAAGTGTATTTTCAAAATCAATCCGAGATAGTGCTTATTAGGTGTATTTTCATAATGATTGGTGTATTTCAGGAACTAAAGGTGCATTTAGGTGAATTCAGTAAAAGTGTATTTGCAAAATCAATCCGAGATAGTGCTTATTAGGTGTATTTTCAAAATGATGGGTGTATTTCAGGATCTAAGGGTGTATTTTAGGTGAATTCAGTAAAAGTGTATTTTCAAAATCAATCCGAGATAGTGCTTATTAGGTGTATTTTCATAATGATTGGTGTATTTCAGGAACTTTTGAATTCAGTAAAAGTGTATTTGCAAAATCAATCCGAGATAGTGCTTATTAGGTGTATTTTCAAAATCATGGGTGTATTTCAGGAACTTAAGGTGTATTTTTGGTGAATTCAGTAAAAGTGTATTTACAAAATCAATCCGAGATAGTTGTTTTAAGGTGTATTCCCGAAATATATGGTCGACTTTTTTTTTCTTTTTTTTTTTGGAAACCACCCAAAAAGACCTATTTTAGGCCGTGAATTATAAGTGTATTTTGGGAAGGGTCAAAAAGGAGGGCAAATTGGGCCTTAAAGAGGGCAAAAAAGAGGGCTCGGAGGGCAAGACCCAAAAAGGAGGGCAAAAAGAGGGCATGAGAGGGCGCCCTCTCAAAAAGAGGGCAGTTCGGAAGCTATGCTCCTAACAGGTGCACAGAAGTCACATGATCTTTCTTCTCTGG
Organism: Beroe forskalii; assembly: GCA_011033025.1. Taxonomy (NCBI): domain Eukaryota; kingdom Metazoa; phylum Ctenophora; class Nuda; order Beroida; family Beroidae; genus Beroe; species Beroe forskalii. The sequence goes on from WFMF01000207.1 coordinate 171,913, forward strand.
GTATGTTAGAATGCCTGCCAGTTTCAATATTGAGCTTATGTGCACTACATCGTATCCTTGATGACATTTTTCTATCCTCAAATGATCGAGCGTGGTCAAGATATGGCTCCCAGGTGATAGACGTCTTGAGCTTACTATAAAAGTATAAAATGAAAGTCTGCTTGATTGATCGATGGTGAACTTCCAAGATTGAGTGAGATACTCCTTAAGTTGTTTCTCAAATTTTTGTGGGGGAGTGGCATCAGCAAGAAGACGTGAATTGATAACATCATCAGAGTTTTGATTGAAGTGATAACCATCTTCAGTTCCGAGGTTCAGCATGATGGACTTGATGTTCGCAAACCAGGGTAAATCCAGGTAGATTTGTTCGTCCATGGCTGCCCTGACAAAGTTCGATGTATCAAGCTTCACTACTCTCTGGAAGAATTTGACGCACAGTTTCAGGCAACTGATGATAAGTGGGAAGTTACCTGTCTCACCCCAGGCTGTACAGTTCGGGGAGTTGCGTCTGATGCCCAGTAGATACTTGAGATGTCGGAGGTGAACCTGTTCCAGTCCCATCCTAGCAATTTTAGGGAGGCATCGGTTAATGTTGCCATCTCTATCAAGGCAGGAGTTAAGATGCTTCATGATTGGGAGAGTGGGTAACCATACCTGGCAACCATAAGTAAGGATTGGTGTGATGAGGGAGTTGAAGAGCTGATTGTAGTTCATCGGATTAATGTATCTCCTGTCCACTGTGTTTCTGAGGGAGAAGTAAGCTCCGAGTCCCTTCTTGTAAAGTGAATCCACTGCTTGTGTAAACTTACCATTGCTACTGATAATAACACCAAGATAACAGTATGATGTAACAAGTTCAATATCGTTGCCATTGATTTTTGGTCTCCAGGAACTGTCTGGGTTGTCTGGGCATTTACCATTCAGCACCATGAACTTTGTCTTAGAGATGTTGACCTCTAGACCCCAAGCGTTGCAATAGTTTTCAATCACACAGAGTTGCTTTTGAAGGGATTTGGTGTCCAAAGCAAGAATGACTAAGTCATCGGCCCATGCTAAATGCGAAATTGTTAGCCCTGAAAGAGATGGACAGTTCACTGGTAATTCGTTCAGGAGGTTGGACAACTTCAGGAAGTACACCTTGAACAGTTCTGGGCTGAGCGGATGACCTTGTTCTGTGCCTTTAGAGATGCTAAAGGCCTTGCTTAGCCGGTTGTTTATTTTTATGTGACCGCTTGAACTACTGTACATGTTCTTGATGATGTTAAAGAATCCTCCATTGATGCCATAGCAGGCTAGCTTGAAGAGAAGTGCTTGGCGGCAGACCAGATCAAAGGCCTTTCTAAGATCGATAAACACGGCATACACCTTTTGCTTGAGCTTCTTATATTTTTCCATGATCGTGAGGAGAGTAAAGATATGGTCATTGCATTGACTGCCTTTTTTAAAGCCTGCTTGGTTTGGAGGGTCAGGAAAGTGTGCATCACGATGGACTATGAGGCGATTCAACAGCATTGAAGACAGGAGTTTGCCTAAGCAGCTACAAACAGCAATGGCTCTGTAGTTGTCTGGATTAGCAATGTCACCCTTCTTGTGTAATGGTGTAATGACACTTTGATTCCAGATATAAACACCAAGCCTGAGACAGGTATTGAAGAGGCAGAGGAGTAGGTTTTGGAGCCTACTATCGAAAGCTTTGATGATTTCGTTGCTGATATAGTCAAAGGACGAAGCTTTGCCAGATTTCAGCCCTTTGATTGCAGTTTGAAGCTCTTCCATTGTGAAGGGGTTGTTTATTAAGTAGTAAGATAATATTTAAGGCAAATATCCGTATGATGTAGTTAGGAATTAATATAGCATTTGACGTATTTGAAGTGTCTTATCATATAAGTCTTCGTCAGCCAATAATTAACGACGTAACAGAAAGATAAGACGCAACACAATCTACTGGATTTAATATGATGTACTGAGCTACTGCACAGAGAATTAAATAGTAACTAGAAAGTTGGTTACAAAAGTGAGCATATTATATATCAGCTGAAGTCTATATTATGAGTATAAGGTCGCGCGCGACATACTGAGTTCAATAGATCATTCATCGTCATCACTTCACCACTCTAGACCCTGATTATGACGTCACTCCTACCCGTATATACACTTACTCCTCGCACAAGCCATCTGTAAGCAGTGTGTCTGGAGTGTGGTAAGAGAGTAAGTGCATGACAAGGCTCCCAATGTAGGCGCCAGAGGAGCTGTAGGTCAGCTATAGTACTATAGTACAAGAGATCTGTTGGATATCTTATGCTGTGTGTAGGCTAGTATAGGTCTACTTGATGGTGTGTGTACACTGCAAATGGTAGAAGATACAGCAATACGAGAGACTCTAGGAATACAGATATAATACAACATTCTATACGTCAGTAAAATTGAATGAAAACTCCTGCTGCTATTATAGCTGGAATAGTATCGTGACAGATAGCTAGCGCTCTCACTCGCTCACAATATATCCAAAGGTAAAACCACACGTGCGTGCCAAGGTGACGCCAGCGGGGGTCCTCGGTTAGACACGTTTAACAGCAGCGAAGTTCATGTGAACTATGCGGCAACACCCTACTGAATGATAATGTACAAAGATATGGAACCAAGGAACACTCAACACAGCCGAACACAGGAGTTTGAATACCTTAGTACCAGAAATATAGGCGACAAGAAATTAAGGCGATTTTGGAAAAATCGCCTTAATTTCTTGTCGCCTTAATATCTGGTCGTCTAAATATCTGGTCGTCTTAATTTTTAAAAGACTTTATTTTTCAATTATTTTCCTCCCAATCGACTTTTTCAATTTAGCAACATAATTGATAACTAAATAGCCTGTTATCAGTGCAACTTCTGGTATCACTGACGCTGTGGCACGATGTAAAAAGCCGGTATTGACTCTAGAATGATGATTGACCCGTTTGAAAAGCTCAGGATCTTACGTACTGTATTTTGAAGGCCCACTCAACAAGATTTTTTTGTATATTCGATCAATTCCATATTCATTTCATAGCCATTTTAAATGTAAAAATCGTTTATTTTCGAAAAAAATACTTCAATTCAAACTCCAGGAAAAAATCGCCTTAATATCTTGTCGCCTTAATATCTTGCGCCTTAATAATTAGTCGCCTATATTTCTGGTACTAAGGTATGTAGATATGGGACAATGACATGCATAATACATGCATACAATGAATTTATGCAGGTGCCTAGTGCCGACTCTGTAAGTTATTTTGAGTGTAAGTATGAACAGTATAAGTCTGCAGGAACAGTAGCCCAGCCTAGAACTCAGCAAGGTCACAGCGAACCTCGACTTACAAAAGATAACAGTGATACCCTAGTTGTTACTGTGCGGGTATTGTAGAGGCAGAGGAATGCTTTGTACTTATTATATGTATCATGGATGTCCTCCGAATAGTTGACAATTATGTTCTATGAATTATTGACAATTATTGACAATTTTTGACAATTGTTGACAATTATTGACACAGACAACCCTATATTTTGTTCATGAGAAGTATTAGGTATAAAGCCATAGAAGAAGGAACTAAGTACTCCTGAAGTTGCAAGGAATGCAATATCAGAGAAGAAGATACTATCACTACAAGAAACTAAGAAACTAAGTACTTCTCACGTGGATCTGTGAAGGGGTAGACGTCACACGAAGATGGAAATGGAGCACGAAACTAACATACTCCCTCAAGAGTCAAGGTACAGGAATAAAACTCGGAGAACGACGTGTTTTTAATAGAAACTACGATCAGCAATTTTCAATACTGAGCGCCATGTTTATCATACTGGATCGCATATAACACTGTACATAACAAGGATTGATACATTAGCAAGTTCATTTTACAAGTCGTTCGTTAAACATTCCACACTCTGATTACCGTGTGCAATATAGCGACCAATGAGCTTCAGAGGAGTAGTGGATCACATTAAAACTCATTATTAATGGATGATGGCCACTGGCATCAGGTATGGACATTGTAAAGGGAAACTCCATCAATTCATCATTTTAAATCATGATAATGAGGTCACTGCCAACCACCAACAATCTGCACTTGCATCCAATATTCCCAACATTGCAATAAAGCATACCCTGTTTTCTGCAGTGGTAGCAATAAAAAGGTCCATTGCACTAAAAGGTGTGATCTCACTAAAGTCTCAATAAAAAGTTGCAAAAAGGACAGCTGCAGAGTTTCAGACGATGAAACCAAGGCAAAGGAGCACATTATTATAGGTGTGCTGCTAACATAATGGACCATGAGCCGGGAGAGCGAAATCAACGTCAATACTTCTTGAAATAGTAGAGAAAAGAAATCGGATAGCATTGCGAGGTGAATATTTAATTTGGCATTTATGCATACAATTGTAAGAATACTGCAACAATACGTCAAATGGGAGGAGAATGTTCAAAACGCATAATGTTTGAAAAAGAGTTTTATGAGGACCGATCATTTACCTGGTTTTTCTGTGCAAGAAGACTAATGATGAAACTGAGTTTGTGTCGCCAAGCTGGAGAGATTAAAGAGTAAAAACTACTAAAAAACTGTTAGAAAAAGACGGGGCAAATCTATTGCGATTCATCAGAAACAACGTTTTCATACAGTAATATTAATACAACGGAAACGTGTTTTTCTGAAACTGAAAGAGTGAAAGATTCTAGTTCCCTACTACCATGTGATGGTTAGTTAGGTACTGTAATTCTTTGAACTGTTGCAACAGACGCAGTTTCAAAAAACACTCAAGACTTCAGAGAGAGACGGCATGTCTCATGAACGAAAGTACTTACATAACTACTCCAATAGTAACCGTATTAAACCAGACGCCAAGCGAAGCGGAGAGGCCAAGCGCATGCACAATTCAGAGGATTTTTCATTGTTAAACCCAATTTCTCCAATGAGTATGCTGTATGAGAAACAAAAAACCGACACCCTCAGCTCAACACAGATGCATCAACAAACCACACCGGCAGGTACCACCTTACACCCACGATATTCACAAGGATCGGCTAAGGTATGAAATGTAGTACAACGAAGCACCTGAAGACCAAAACATACACGACTCCGTTCTGTTAACTTCAAACGAGGGAGCTGGAGAGCAAAGGAGATTGGAGCAAGGACACGCCACAAATTACTGTGATCCACAAAATTAAAGGAATTCCAGGTCTTTAGCTTGAATACGAAATGATATATTCTAATATTAATAGAATTCTGATTGACTATAAGTCTTCAGACTAACTGTCTAACTGTACACTCGAGATCTTTGAAAGGGTAAGGTAAAATGACATGTTCGGAAACCGATCCCGCTATTAAGTAGGTCACCTAGGAGTCTTATACCTTTCAGAACCTGACACCAGTTACGACTACACACTACTGTGCGTCACGCTACCAAATTACTAAAACCATACACTACATTTAGCGTACGAATAGCATATGGAGTTGAAAGTAATGCTATTAACGTGGTTAGAGTGACCATGACATCAAACCGGCTGTAAGAATACACCGCCGTCAGGGTAGGTATACTGAATACCTAATGAGAAGTACGTACGGTTACTGGCTTATCAAAGCAGTTACTCACTTAGCACTCACGGTACAACCTGAAGAACGTAGCGACACGTTTCCCCTTGAACTCTTGAGGGGGAAAAGTAGTCATGAGTTGACATTCATTCTGTCCTGCTGTCTTGTAACACCGTGCGTGGTAGAGGAATACTGAATACTCCTAATTCCGCCAAGCTCACGTCACTGTATGACAAGTGGCACGTTCCAACTCAAACTAGAGACTTGCTGCATCAGCAGCAACTCTATATACCCCAACAGGCAACATATAACTCGAGTACAAGTATAACTTGATATATAACATGGCAGTCAAATGTCCCTACCCTCGGGTTATGTGTGGTTGAAAGTGAAGTCAATATTAAGGGCTAGAATGGGAAGTTGATGACCTGCAATGGTCTATTCCTCACTCGCGAACATAATGACAAAGCTGAGAAGAAATGGTGTTATCAACTTATCAAGGTATGAATACTTGGAATTCAATATATACCTCTTGAAGACGAGACTTTGAGAGAAAACAGCGTACGAAAGTGGGAACTGTGCCACGGGTCTCTCGAGGTGGAACTTCAAGTGACGAAACCTCGTGTTTAATTAACTGCTCTACAGGCAACTACTCTACTGTACTATCGAAGTATTAGTTTACCGGGGGGGATCATGATTTTTTTGTATAATTGTCTAATGTGTACCCTGTTTTCTGAATTTGGACAAAAAATTCGTTGGACAAAAAATACAAATATATACAAAAATATACAAAAAAAATACAAAAAATATTGAAAAAAATTTATATTGTCATTCAGACATTTCCATCTATGTATTGAGTGGACTAAATCAACAATGAATCGTAACTTATTACAATTACATTGTTTTGGTTATTAACAAACCAAACCACATAACAATTATTAGGGCATATTATGCCTTAGGTCCGCCTTCCCGATGAGGTTCGCCGAAGCTGAACGGCTCTTTGATAAGAATATTGAGGCCTGTGGGACTGTTCAATGGAATGTTTCATGATTATAGAATGTCAGAGTAACGTAAAACGTTATGAAGTCACAAGTTCAATTTAATCGAAAAATTGTGATCAGTGCATTTTCTAGTGCAGATGGACGCTTTCTTACCGCATTTTTGTCTATTTTGTCCAATTGTGTGGTTGTACCAATTATCTAATTATGGGGTGAAGGACCTGGTTGCATTGATGTAACAGCTAAAGCTACAGTGCACAATGTAACTGCATTTTACCTACTTCTCTACGTGTATGGAATGGGGAAGTCAGGAATGAGGGAGCCCCAATTTGGGACTCTTTGTACCCAGGATCATCCTTCAAATATTGGGTTGTCCCCAGGTGTGGGGCGTGGGCTCTATCATACTACGCTACCGGGTCATAATTGCCGGCAATCCCGTGTGTAGGAGGCTCTGCCTATATAAGCATCTCAATATTTAGTTTTTAGCCCGTGTATCCAAAAATAGAAACAATATGTGCTCCTTAATTTACCAGCCCCAGTGTGATAGAATGCTAAACTAATAATAATCCTTAATCCTACTACTTCAAGGTTTTTGGTATTTGTGCCCAAAAAGTTTTATCGTTTACCTATATCAACAAGAATTGCGCCTGCAACGTCACAATTATTGTTGTTCCCAGGTCGTATGCAGGCGCTTAATTTCCCTCCCTGCGGTGCTTGATGTAACTTTTAGCATCATAATAAAGATAATACAAAACGCAGTCGTTATAAAGTAATAAAAGTATAAATATTGTTCCAATGCGCGTTCTGCGCGCGACCACTCGAGAACACGAATTGGCACGTGCCATTTCTTCTAAAAATTCTCGCGCGTTCGTTGTTGTACTCAGTTCGTTGTAGATTTCGCTCCATTTTGTTGAATTGGTTTACGTTTCGCATCAAATTGTGTCACCGTTCATTCACGCGATTTATTTTCTTGAATGTTTATACTAAGTTGATATCACTTTTCATCTGTTTTTCAAATTTCGTGCTTTTGTTTTCTGTTTCAATGCTATCTCTTGTTCCAAAAAGCAATATTCGTCTTTCACAGCAAATAGTATTTCAAACTTAGTCAGAATCCAGCAGAAAGTCTAACAGTTTTGCAGTTTGGTACTAAACCTAGTACAAAACCGAAGCCTTTTCCTCCAATCCACCGCCCAACTCTCACCTAAGATTTTAACTTTTTAAGGCACGAATTCTTCAACAGCCTAATTAAATTTAGAAGTTATCATAATTTTGGAGTTCGAGCATGCGGCACGGATGGGCCAGATCAACCTATAAGATTTATACTTTTGACAACTGACAGCTCCATGAATTAAGAAATTCGTTATTTTGAAGATTTATGTGATATGGGGACGGAGGGACGGACGGAGGGACATTTTCGCGACTGATATTATAAAGGAGCAATCCGGGCACTTTCCAGAAATTACAGTAGTTGTATTGCAAAACTGGACCTGATATACACATATTCTATTTCCCACCCTCCCAGATCACGATCTCTGCCAACCCTCTCATTTGCTTTTTTGTATACACAAAAAGGCCAATGGGAAGGGAAAAAATCACTAACTTGTGTGAAGTTAAGTTTTTCTTGCAATCCAGATAATTTCATTTGAAAATGACACAAGATCAATTGGGCAAAGCCACAAACAGAGATATGGCCTCTTTTTTATGGGCTAAAATGGTTAGATTACATATCCAATTCACTTGCACGGGGAAATGTTGCATGGTCTATAATGGACCAAGGCCACCCTTAAATTGTAGTACCTGTAATTGGAGCTCAACAACGATAATAAAATCACACAAACATAATTCACGTGCCATCTCCAAATTATATAATAGATAGCTTATTTGATCTTCAAGTACAAAATATTAATTTCGGTCGTTTCATACCTTCAATTTTTTTCCAATATTTTGATTTTTGGATGTAGAAAGATACTGTAGCTTAAATAGAATGATTTCCAAATTTTTAAATCCTCTTAGAGAGACTAAATTATCCAAAATCGTGTTTTGGACTATAAAAAACAAACATAATATTTACACGATATATAACGGGCCTGATTAATTGTTTTTGATGCTGATAATGATTTTATTATTAGTGTATTATTTTGACGAGGATCTTGGCAATGAAAGGATGACTCTTATAAACATTCTATAAACATTATATAAGAATTATATCTTTTTGTATTTTTTTGTATTTTTTTGTATTTTTATGTCCAAAGTGTACCCTATTTTTCAAAATTGGACAAAAATTTGTTGGACAAAAAAATAAAAAAAATACAAATAAAACATGATCCCCCCCCTTTACCCATATAGAGCGTTGAGGTCTGACCAATCGGCACTCTAGATTTAAGGATGTGTATTATACTGTGCAGTGCGCAGTGACTGGCAGAGTCACGGAGTTCTGTGGGCAAACTATAATGCATTTTGTAACCAAAAGATATGGATGGATCGGACTACAGCACTTCTGTACTGTAGTTCGTAGATTAAAATACACAATCGTGGACATATCCGAGGAAAAGCAGCTCTCCTAGAGATGCTGTGATACACATGTACGTACAATAACACTTTGTACTACTACAGATCTGTAGGGTGGGCATTACAGAGGGGGGCACGTCGAGTTTTGTGCTTTATATATCGCCGGTCCAGTTCAAAACAATCCTATATCCAACTATCTTATCTCCACCCACTTTTAGTTTTCGAGATAATCAAAAAAAACTTATTATCCTCCAATACTGCTTGATCGGAAATATTTTAACCATTTATTATTTTATATTGGGTTATTGTCTATGGATCTCAATCAATGCCTTTTAATCAATGCTAAAGCAGGTTGGAAAATCAGCATTTGAATTTTTGAAATTGGAGTTAGGATAATTGGTTTGTTCATTATTTGGAGATAAGATAGATGTGGATTTAGGATAGTTCAAATTTACTGATTTTTATGATAGTATTTGGAGTTAGGATAATCAGTATTTCAATTATCTGGAGATTGGATATTTGTGGATTTAAGAATAATCAGAGTTATGATTTCACTGATTTTAGTCAGAGTTGAGATAGAAACAAATGGAGTTAAGATAGTCGAAAAATGAGAAATATACAAAACAGTCACTGTTCTGAGTATATTATTTTGGAGTTAGTATACTCGACTTGTATAGAATATCACCTATGGCAAGATTCAATTAATATACAGTTGGGGGTTAGCCCAAAAAAACCTAGCCCTGCCCTATTTTTCGATTCTTGCTAGGTTTTTTTGTTTTTTTTGTTTTTTGGGTTACATTTTATTAATTTCTGGGGCTTTTTCCAATGAATTTTAACTTAAAAATCAGTTGTTTTTGAACTTATATTTTACATTCAGTGGCTCTTAAAGTTTATTTGAAACGGTTATTTTTCATGCTTCCAGAGCTTGAAGGGCTAAGGTATCACCTAACAGTGAAATGCACAATATATTGCCTGCCTAACTGGAAACTCTTGATGACCTTCTGGTGACTCTTGCCTCAGTGACTGGTGACTTATGCCTGACCCAGCTTGTAACTCTTGCCTAACTCACTGGTGACTATAACCTGTTCAATGGGACCTCTTGCCTAATCGACTGTGACTCCTGGCTGACCTGCTGAGTGCTGCCAAGCTTTGGAACTCTTGCCAAATTCATCGGTGACTCTGACCTGACCAACTAGGGCCTCTTGCTCTATTGGCCAATTGCCTGACTGAATGATGACTTTTGCCTGACCTATTGGCTTACTGGATACCCTTAACCGATCCAGGTGGTGACTCTTGCCCGACCAAATCGTGACACCCATGTTGCCTGAATGCTTCACTGACTACCTCCCTATGACCCAACTGTCGGACCACTGGAAACTCTAACCTGATCTCCACTGACTATCATGTCTTTGGCCTGACATACTTGAACTCCTGAGGAATCTTATCTGAACTACTGGCGACTTTAACCTGGCCCATGACGATTCTGACCTTCACTGACGAATAATATATGGCCTAATGGCAACACTTACCTGTCCTAATTTCCGACTTTCGACCATAGCCTGACCATTGACCATATGTGACAGCAGACACGTTCCTGTTGAGTGTTGGCCCAGCTGGTACTTCTCACCTGACATAATTGACTACCCTACCCGAACCTTGAATAGGGTAAACCGTTTGAGCCATTAGCGTCTCCTGACCCTACCTGACCTACTGGCATCTCCTGATCTTACCTCATCTACTGGCGTCTCCTGACCCTACCTGACCTATAACTGGCCTCTTCTGATCCTACCTGACCTATTGGCGTCTCCTGATCCAACCTAACCTATTGGTATCTCCTGATCCTACCTGACGTACTGGCTTCTCCTGATCCTACCTGACCTATAACTGCTTAACTGGCGTGTCTTGATCCAACCTGATCTACAGCTGGTGTCTCCTGATCCTACCTGAGCCTCTTAATCCTACCTGACCTACTGGCGTCTCCTGATTCTACCTGATTTAATGGCGTCTCCTAATCTTACCTGACCTACTGGCATCTCCTGATCCTGCATGACCATCTGGTGTCTCCTGATCCTATCTGACCTACTGGCGTCTCCTGATCCTACCTGACCTACAACTGCTTAACTGGCGTGTCGTGATCCTACCTGACCTACAGCTGGTGTCTTAGACTTATCCTACCTAGCCAGGTCAAGCTGACCTATTGGCATCTCCTGATCCTACCTGACCTACTGGCGTCTCCTGATCCTACCTACCCCATAACTGGCCTCTACTGATCCTACCTGGCCTACAGCTGGCATCTCCTGATCCTACCTGACCTATTGGCGTCTCCTGATCCTACCTGACCTATTGGCATCTCCTGATCCTACCTGACCTATTGGCGTCTCCTGATCCTACCTGGCCTGCAGCTGGCGTCTCCTGATCCTACCTGACATATTGGTGTCTCCTGATCCTACCTGAGCCTCTTAATCCTACCTGACCTACTGGCGTCTCCTGATTCTACCTGATTTAATGGCGTCTCCTAATCTTACCTGACCTACTGGCATCTCCTGATCCTGCATGACCATCTGGTGTCTCCTGATCCTAAGTGACATATTGGCATCTCCTGATCCTACCTGACCTATTGGCGTCTCCTGATCCTACCTGGCCTGCAGCTGGCGTCTCCTGATCCTACCTGACATATTGGTGTCTCCTGATCCTACCTGAGCCTCTTAATCCTACCTGACCTACTGGCGTCTCCTGATTCTACCTGATCTAATGGCGTCTCCTGATCCTATCTGACCTACTGGCATCTCCTGATCCTGCATGACCATCTGGTGTCTCCTGATCTTAAGTGAACTACTGGCGTCTCCTGATCCTATCTGACCTACAGCTGCTTAACTGGCGTGTCGTGATCCTACCTGACCTACAGCTGGTGTCTTAGACTGATCCTAGCTGGCCAGGTCAAGCTGACCTATTGGCATCTCCTGTCCTCCTGATCCTACCTGACCTACTGGCGTCTCCTGATCCTACCTACCCCATAACTGGCCTCTACTGATCCTACCTGGCCTACAGCTGGCATCTCCTGATCCTACCTGACCTATTGGCGTCTCCTGATCCTACCTGGCCTGCAGCTGGCGTCTCCTGATCCTACCTGACATATTGGTGTCTCCTGATCCTACCTGAGCCTCTTAATCCTACCTGACCTACTGGCGTCTCCTGATTCTACCTGATCTAATGCATGTCTCCTGATCTTACCTGACCTACTGGCATCTCCTGATCCCATGACCTTCTGGTGTCTCCTGATCCTAAGTGTACTACTGGCGTCTCCTGATCCTACCTGACCTACAACTGCTTAACTGGCGTGATCCTACCTGACCTACAGCTGGTGTCTTAGACTGATCCTAGCTGGCCAGGTCAAGCTGACCTATTGGCATCTCCTGATCCTACCTGACCTATTGGCGTCTCCTGATCCTACCTGGCCTGCAGCTGGCGTCTCCTGATCCTACCTGACCTATTGGTGTCTCCTGATCCTACATGACCTTCTGGTGTCTCCTGATCCCAAGTGAACTACTGGCGTCTCCTGATCTTATCATCTTACCTGACCTACAGCTGGTTTCTCCTAATCCTACCAGAGCCTCCTCATCCTATCTGACCTACTGGCGTCTCCTGATCGTACCTGATCTAATGGCGTCTCCTGATTGTACCTGACCTACTGGCATCTCCTGATCATACATGACCTTCTGGTGTCTCCTGATCCTAAGTGAACTACTGGCGTCTCCTGATCCTACCTGACCTATAATTGCTTAACTGGCGTGTCGTGATCCTACCTGACCTACAGCTGGTGTCTTCTGATACTACCTGGCCAGGTCAAGCTGACCTTCTCACTACTGTGTACTGGTGTCTCCTGATCGTAAGTGAAGTACTGGCGTCTCCTGATCCTACCTGACCTATAACTGCTTAACTGGCGTGTCCTGATCCTACCTGACATACAGCTGGTGTCTCCTGACCCTACCTGAGCCTCTTAATCCTACCTGACCTACTGGCGTCTCTTGATCTTGCCAAAACCACTGGTGGCAAGTTTACAACATTTATCTGATGACCCAGTTGGTATTTCTTGACTGTCCCACTGCTGACTCTTACTCTCTTAGCTGATCACGTAACCCACAGGTCATTCTGACCTGATCTTCTGGCCAAATACCCTCCTGCATGAACCAGAGTCTGACCAGACTCTTGGCAGCACCCTTTTCAGACTCACTTCTTCCAGTGTTAATTTATCAATCATGACTCCACTGGACACGGTTCATCAACAAGTTGACTCTCGCAAGAAGCTGGTGTCTCGTAGCCATACAGATGACCTTGTGACCTCATGAAAGATATGCTGAGCATCAATAATCAAGCATTGCTGACTGATGAAGTCTTTATCATTGCTTGGTGACTAAGTGACTACAATCTGGTCTTCTGGCGATCATTGTGGCTGACTTTTGTCTATCATCATTGAAGCAAGAATGCTAAATGGCTCTCAACTGGCCGAAATTCATCTGGTGACCTTCACCTGGTGCCGTGTTGGTCCTTTCCTTCCCCTAGTGACTCCCATTTGACTCCCTGCAACACTTCCCTGGCCCTCTGGTGACACAAGTCCTGCATCCTCATGAAGCCTCCACCCTGACTCTTATCTCGCCCTGAGATGCGATGAAACTCTTGGTGACTCCCTGGCCGTCATCCGGCCCCTGGTGAGCCAAGGAAGCAAGAACGATATTTTGAAGAACCCTCGGGTCTTGACTAACCCCTACGTGGTAATATAATGAGTGGCCGGGGCTCTCTTGTTAAGACCAGTATCGTCTGATTCGACACCTTTTGATCCTTTGCTGGTCCTATCTAATCACTGTTGGACCAAGGTCCCGTGCTATATCATGTTTTTCCGTTGATCCTTATCAAAAAGCACTGAGGGCTCTTAAAATGCTCCTAAAATCTTAAAATGCTAATTGAAAGTCCTTAAAATATGGATTTAAGCCAACTGTAATGATTGGAAACCATTGAGTATCAAAAAGAACATGTGAGTAACACAAATAACACATTGGTGTGAAATGTCCGAAAAGTTCAAAAAATCCAAACCCAAAAAACATTTAAAAAAAACAAGCTCTACTCTATTTTTTTGGGCTACAATCCCCCCACAGTTGAGTGAACCGTGTGCGTCTGTAGGTAAGAGCCCTCTCCCTTAGCACAGTAGTCAGGGTGGGAATCAAACCAGCAACCTGTTGATTGCTAACACGACACTCTCCCTCATGAACTACTTATGAATTGAGGTAGAGTGGGTTACCAGTTCTAATTCCACGAGGTGCCATCCGAGTGAGGTCATTTACTTGAATACCCTTTGGTGAAGTCGAGTGATATAAGCCTCAGGAGAGATTGATTACTTGGTTGTACCACAAGACACAACACTTAACAGACCCATCGAAGTGCCCCAGTCTCATTATCCATTGAGAACAAGGTTACACCTGCGACCTTTTCAAAACTTTGAAAAGAACATACCTGTCTTGTCCATGATGCTTATTGGCATATAGATTGAGTAATCATACCGTACCTAGTCTTTTCAAGCTTTAGGTTAAAAGTAAGCTTTTAAGTATTATAATGGGACAATAATAACACTATTACGTATTACAATGCTGTGTAAAAGTTTTGCTTAAGATGTTTTGCATCTAGGTATCCTATCTCCAAATTTAATATAGGTGTTAAGTAGAACGACCGACAAAAATATTCTAACATGACTGGAGATAGGATACTTGTCAAGGATAAAAGTATCCTATCTCCTTAGTTGGAATCAATTATTTATGTATATCAATCTATCAATTATCTTAAGGTACCTTAGGCTTTTCTTACACTCAAAATATTTAAAAGGTGGATTAAAGATAATTTTCAAAGTTGTATAAAATGCCTAAATAGCATGCTAGAATAAGAATAAAATATAAAGTCAAATTACAACATGTAATGTCAGACTTCTCTGAAAAAAAGGGGTTAGCAAACTCAAAATTCTATCGCAAAATCATGCACACAAAACTTCACACAATGACACATGAATAGCTTGGCAGCAGGGTTCAAGTTGCGCCATAAGCTGGGATATTCTGCAATTTAATGTTCGTTTGGTTAGTTCCTCCCTGAACGGGCTGGTGACTATCGATACGATGTTCAGCAGCAGTGCTAGTCCGTGATTCTTCTCTACACCAAACACTCCCCTTTGATATGTAGAAGTGACGTTCTGGATCTGCTCTCTTCTTAGCCCGCATCAGTTCCACCAGCTTCTTTCGTTCCTGCCTCTCCTCAGGGGTTAAATCCGGTGCCACAAAAACTGACCGGGTCGAGGGACTGTCGCGCAGTTTTCTCCCACTCTTTCTGAGGCGTACAGCAGCGTCTCTGTTCGTTAGACGGACCTTTACTGGGCGTGGTCTGTCACTTATCTTCATCCCCAGTCTCTGGCAGAACTCAACATGAGGCCTCTCTCCGACTTTGCAGAACACTTCGTTGACAGTCTCTTCCAATTCAACACTGTCATTCTCCTTGACACCGAAAAGAATTACATTCTTTGTCCTGTCCTCGGTCTGAACCACTTCCTTCACGACATCAGCTATCTCTTTAGTGGAGACTGGAGACATCTGAGTTCCCAGACTAGAATTAAGTACATCGCTGTAACTTCTCAACTCTGTTTCTAACGTAGACTGAAATTTTCCGACTGTCTCATCCTGCATTTCGGTGAACTGACTCCTCTGATTCTGAAGTTCACTTCTCTGTAGACTCATGACTTCTTCTTTTAGCTGATCAATTTTACTCGTAGAAACTTTCAGGGAATTGTAACACAATTTGAGCGCTTGCAACGCTTGAACAAGACGGACTGAAACAATCAATTGCCTAAATTCTGCCCGGTCGAACACGTCAGTTTCCATTTCATCGACATCTTTACACTTCACTTGTGCACAGAGGGAGCGCATCATAGTGGAAACAGTAAACATCAGATCCTGAGTACTGTCCAGAGAATACTGATCCATAGTTCTTGAAGATCATGTACTTGTACAAGCTTGTATTTAGTTGTATTCCATGAATTCCTTAGTGGTAATGCAATGATCGGTGTATGATGCGCTTATCTTAAAACTGCACAGAGAGATAAAAACGCAACGAAATCAAATTGCAATGAAAGGGTTTAGTCAATGCTATGATGTTGAAATCGATTCTAAAGGGTAGAGGGGCCTTTCAGGAGGCTGTACACAAAAAATGGAGATAGGATTTTTTTGCACTCAGATTGTTTTGAACTCAGCCGGCGATATGCTCATTTCATGATTGAATGCCGACAAATATGCAAGATGTGGCCCCCCACATTTCTGTGTGATAAGATATAACTTATGAATTTTAAAGTGAATATGATATTTATTCATTATGAGGCTAGAGACGAGGAGATACGTGATATGATTATTTTATTATAAGACCCGTAGGGCCACCACAAAGGGCTTCTAAAGTTTATTATCAACCATCATCCCAATTTCATATATGAATGCATCGCACATTCATGTTCATTATTAACTAATGATTCTTATAATTGTAGCATGATCTTCTCTCCTACTTTTCCCTAACTTAATAACCGACATGGATTGATCAGGTACAGCAATTCTGTACTGTGGTTAGTAGATAAAAATAAAAATACTCACATGATAATACTTCCGATCTAAAAACTTAGGATCGCAGGACCGTTCAGGCGTTCATGGTGATTCGCATCAAAACTTACGACAAGAGAGTAGAAAATGATGAAAGAATTTCAAATAACTAAGAGTCTCGACGAATGACATCAATAATTTATTAGTGTCGGCGAACGCTACCAGAAAATTCCGAAACCTACCTTATCCATTGTAAATAGGAAAATAAAACCACTCATTTCGTTCTAGGGGCCAAATCGCAATGCAAATAACATTATGGCTTCTAGAAATCGAGGAATATTCTCGAATGAAACATATAAAATGGAAGCCAATGGGACAGGAAAGCAATGTTATACATTAGCTCCCGGAACACTATTAATTTGATAAAGTTCATACTTCACATGTGAGCACAACTGAAAATTAATGAATGCCGACCAGGAACACTATAATATCATCTTCACCCATTGTTCACTGTTCACTCCTGTAATGATGCTTACCATTGCACAGCGTGAATCACACAAAGTGCCCATTCTTAGCTATGATAATGACGTCACTCTCAGCTCCCTATTATCTGTGCACGACCTAGAGCCCTCGATATGATCTCTGCAAGATTACAGGGTATAATAACGACACTGAGATCGCTGTTACGGGATAAAGGTCGCAAGATCTCGAGATAGAGTATCTCGGTGCTGCAAGTCACATGGTAACACAAGACACGTGGTAACCCAAGTTACGTGAAGAAAATGAAATAAGTAGCCTTTATAAATTATCAACTTGACTTTATTATTTATCATTTTTAATTTTATCTCAGATTTTGTGGGATGAAGGCTGAGGCAATAGACAAGGGAAAACTGTCACTGTTTAAGTACATGTTACACTATGATGAATGTGACAGGGTGTGAGGGCGCCCTAACAAGGTGCTCGAGGATCCCTCACCACAGTCTGAGTGTGTCACTTGACACACAAGGCAAGTGACACACAAAGTGGCGAGCGCACTCAATGAATGACGCACAGCACTTACATTTATTAATCGAAATGGAGTAAAATAGTCAATAGTCATCATTGAGGATCAACGGAGGAGGTAAAATCGCCACATTATAGAATGGAAACGCAACGTGTGCAGATTGGAGAGGCGGAATAACGTTTCAGAAATCAGCACTATCATTATTAATAAATTACTAAAATATAACGACAATAACAAATATTACATTTCTTGGAAATTATTTATCTATTCTTAATACATATAACATGACAACCATAATTCCTATTTCCTACTTTATAGCGAAACATCTTTTTTGATGAATATAGATGTACAATGGGTTAAAAAATAAATTCTTAAGTTCACAGTCACTGATGTTGAAATGATCAATGAAACATTGAAAGAATAATTCAATGGAACAATATTTTTCAAAAGTTTATTGAACTTTTGAATGTTAGGAGCTGTAGCGATAACAATAGTGTTGCTCATACAGTCAAAGAAGCAACAATATTGAACTCAAATACAACCAAGGCTTCAAGCATCATTGAAAGTTGAAACATGTATTCATTAAAATGGCTGATTTATGGGATTATTTGAATCCTGGTTCCCTAAATAATTTACAGTGCTTATTCACGATTTCAAATGTTCACGCATCCTTTGTGAAGTGAAAGGTCACCACGTACAACAAAATAGCGGAGCGTCGAGCGAAGTTACAAAACCTGTGAATTGAGGTTAAGTGTGCAGACCTAGTCCTGTAACGAGAATCATCCAATCAGAACGTTGCACAATATTAGTTATCCAATAAGAATGCTCACACGGTGTACGACATCCAATCACAAAAGTTCCTCAATATTATGCGACCTCCAATCACAAAGCTCCCTCAATGTGCGACATCCAATCAAAACGCACCCTCAATGTGCGACACCCAATGAGAGCGGACCCCCTGATGGGTGACAACGCGTCACCACCCACACTTCAACGAATGACTTTGCAGCGCAGCCCCTCATGCTATTCGTCGAGGTTTGTGTGAACTACAACGTTATATTTAGGTACAGAGTTCATTTTCAGGTGGTTCCAATAAAAATGATATAATTAACTTAGTATTATTATATTGCAGCTGAAGTGACCTAAATCAATATGTCAATGCAGCACTAAAAACCGAAGCTATATTAAGATTTAAGAGCCTATTAATGAAGCGATCATGTGTTAATACTATTGCGGTTGTTAAAATTCAGAGCACCACGGGTTTTCACTTTTTACAGTGAGCAAAAGTAAGCAATTGAAAGCACTTAAAACTGTACCAGCATATTATCATTTCTGGCATTTTCATCGTACATTTTTTCCGAGAAAAGGTAACACACGAGCACCTTTCCCAAGTAAATTGTAAAATCAGAACTCAACGTAAGGAATAAAGATACGTAACTAAGTAATAAAACTAGCAAAAGCAAAGCAAACTGCACTTACTGAGGGCTGTTTCAATTTTACACTGGAGAGCTTCCCAAATGAACTGTAAGTTGAAACCTCAACAGACGCTGTAGTGTTAAAGAAAGTATGACAGTCAGGAGAATTACAAAATAGTTGAGGAAATCAGAAAAGCTAACTAAAGTTAAACAAGAATGAGAAGTCTTGTAAGTGTAGTGCGTTGTAATTAATAATGGAGAAATCAGACTATTATCTAAATGTAACTCAAAGCCATCGGAGGACTCTAGATAATTCCATATAATCCATCCGTATGTAATATTGTAATAGCAGTAAAATGTGGAAAATTAATGTCCGTATGAAATCCATCGTTTTACCATTGTTTCATGGGATCTTCCGAGTACAAATAATATTTTAGATGACATAATTAATACAGCAATAAGAATTACTGTATTAATTAGTATGAAACAGTACGATACGATATTGGCAATCTACTTTTATTGGGCCAAAATTGTAAAACAATGTATCCAAAGATGATCGCCACAAGATTCAGCAAATACTCAAATATTCAAATTTTCAAATAGTACCAAGATATTTCCAAGGCTGTGTTTATTAATAAATAACAGCACTGAGCAGAGAGAAAAAAAGAGAGAACGAGTTCAGAGCAAGCAAATGACAAAATAGGTTTTTCTCGGAGCATGCGTACCGTTGAGCATTTCCGGGTTTTCTAAAATACCGGGTGGGCCAAAAAGAACGTTACAAAAGTAACGTGCTGTAACTTTGGTTGTGTTTTGAGTTTCTTAATGAAATTTTGGGATGTCATAGATATAGGCTGTAAGTTTTTGCTCCAAAAATTTGGAGTGTCTAGCACAAAAAATGTCCGAGTTATCAACAAAAAACCGGTTTTTCGGCTATATTTCAATATTCGAGAGTCAATAACTCGGCTTGTGTTCGGAGTTTCTTGACCAAATTTTAGGGGGTCATAGGTATAGGCTATAAGTCTTTGCAACATAAATTTGAAGTCTCTAGCTCAAAAAATGTCTCAGTTATCAACAAAAAGCGGGTTTTTTGTCCCTAACTCTGTTTCCTTGCCCATATCTCTGTTTCTGGGACTCAAAAATGTTAGCAACTCCAGGGTCACATTGATCTGATGCTGCCCGAAACATCCTGAAAGCCCCATCAAGACCGCTCGAAAAACCTCGGAGATATGCGCTTTTTTGTAACGCAAAAAAGTGTACATACGCAAGCGTGCATAGTTTTAACTTCCTCAAAGACACAGTAATTACGCGCTATACACTTTTTTGGGTTAAAAAAAGGTGCATATCTCCGAGGTTCCCCGAGCAATCCCGATGAAACTTTCAGGATATTTTGGGCAACATCAGACCGATATGATTCTGGAGTTGCTAACATTTTTGAGTCCCAGAAACAGAGATATGGGCAAGGAAACAGAGTTAGGGACAAAAAACCCGCTTTTTGTTGATAACTGAGACATTTTTTGAGCTAGAGACTTCAAATTTATGTTGCAAAGACTTATAGCCTATACCTATGACTCCCTAAAATTTGGTCAAGAAACTCCGAACACAAGCCGAGTTATTGACTCTCGAATATTGAAATATAGCCGAAAAACCGGTTTTTTGTTGATAACTCGGACATTTTTTGTGCTAGACATTCCAAATTTTTGGTGCAAAAACTTACAGCCTATACCTATGACATCCCAAAATTTCATCAAGAAACTCAAAACACAACCAAAGTTACAGCGCGTTACTTTTGTAACGTTCTTTTTGGCCCACCCGGTACTAAACCTCGTAAAATACCGGATTTAAGGCTACGATTTATTGAGAAAAAAGAGTTAGGTGGTTGTTGCCTTCCTATGCTCGTACAGGAAATCAGCAAGTGGACATTCAGCATCGTTATGAGCACGGTAGTGGACGGAATGTCACACTATTTAGATTCTACCGTACGATGTACCAGCGGAAATGGAAGATTTTGATTTCATTAACTGTTCATAATTCATATTTTATTACCGTAATGAAAGTTCTAAACTTCTAAGGAAAAGCATGGAACCAACCTCCAGCAAATCGTAAAATATTCAATTAATCCTAAAATTCATTTTCACTGATCGAATCTGGTCGACCCAAAACTTTTCTTACGAAACAAGAAAGCAAAAATACCTTCGTACAGGAAATTGAGTACCAAGGCAGAAAATCAAAGCACTCAACCATGCCACAACAATGCCTTTAATAGTAATTTGGTGCTGCGTAGAAATTGATTTAGCATGAAATTAGGCACTAAGCTAAGAAATATTTTTCCTTCATAATTTTTGGAGTTCCAATTAATTTCCTGAAGCAAGGTGCATCCTGATTCTGCAAAAAAATATCGGATTGACAATCTCTTCATGTTTTAGAAAGGATAATTTCAGTCTGAGTCTTGACATGCCATCGCAAAACATTATAATTGAACACGCAAATAATTTAGGAGAATTTCTTGTCGACAAACAGGCATGGAAACTAAATACGTCAATAACGATTGTTAAGTTTCTAACGCAAGCATTCTAATAAAGTAAATTGTATTTCACCTTACCACAGCACGCAACATCCGATGGAGAGGTTGAAGAATTATTAAATTAAACTGGACCATTAGACCAAACATGAACAATGCAACACACAATTGTATGAAGATATAATCAGTCGTTGAATTTATCGTGAATTGCATTAATATAGCAGTATGAAGGTATCGCTGACGTCGGAGTCGGAGTCGATTAGCAACGAGTCAAATAAATCTTATTAATCTCATTCCCAATGTATAACAATTCCAAATTGAAGGAGTATTCCTAAAGAATGTAACTTACTGAAGGGGTAAAGTAGGCATAATTTCAAATCTAAGTTATGATGATTGGAAATTAATCGTTTACATTTTACGGTTGACAGAGCGAGACAGTATAATCGAAGATTGGCATTGTTTCTTGACTCATTATTATGTGCATATGGTGATTGGGTATTGCATAATTAACAAAATTATGAGTGCAGCAAACTCCTTATTCCTTGCCTTAAGGCATATCATAAATGACCTGAATTGTTCATGAAAATAGAATTCATAGATTGATCTTATTAATTGACCGTACCGAAAAGACGGACAAAAAAGGGGACAAACAATTGAAATGTTCTGAAGATGTGAAGATAATAAGATAATAGATTAATTGACTCATTGTTAAGAACAACCAACTTACCAACTATTGAGAGATGAAAAGTTAAAATGGCCACTTCAATGCAGCGTAGAATCATGAACTTGATCAACAGTTGAATGAAATGAATCTATTGCAAGGTCACACAAAGACACGGTAACTTGAAATAAAACGCACCGTGGTAGACTGAAGCAGAAAATAACAGCGCTCGCTCTGCACAGTACTCGTTAGTGGCACACGTTGAATGATGCACACCAACATATAACAAATGTCAGCAATACAGACAAACCACAAACAATTGTATTATACGCAGTCAATGAATATAAAATAATCTTTAATGATAATAATATGCGTGTAATATATAATATTGTTGAGCGAAAACCAAATAGACGTTCTTGAAACGCATGATAATATACAACCGTACGCTGTATGTTCATCATGACTAAAATGGCAAAACGCCAGCTGTTCAACTCGAAGCCTCACAACGCGCAGCACACCACACAAGTAAGCTGATAAAGACGAAAGACCTGCCTATATTGTAAACTGTGTTCCAGAAACGGAAAACGGTTGGCAATGTGGAGGAAGAGGACTCAGATATATGTTTCATTAAAAGAATGAAATGAAACAATGGCAAGGGAAGATACGCAACAAGTGGAGGCGGACCGCGGAGACAAGGGCTGCACAGCACAACCATCATTACTTCCTAAGGGCCAGGGGACATGAACCCAAACCAATTATACGTCACTTAAAAATACACTGAACACCAGGCCAGCAATGGTATACCAACATTCGAGTATTCAGTATGTTGTATATACATATTTGGATTTAGTATTTAAAGTGGCCCACGTAAAATCGCTGAAAACTGTGAAAGAGCTATTGATGGAAGAGTGCTAACTATAATATAGAACTATTAACCGAAGTAGAGATTAGTAACATGATATATGTTGCGAGCTTCAGCGAGCTACATATATTGCATTATTGTACGAGGCGAAGCCGAGTTCAATAATGATGTGTTTTGTACGAGGCGAAGCCGAGTTCAAAACTATATGTTACTAATCTCTACTGAGGTTAATAGTGATATTATATGGCGAAACCACTTATGAAACGTAGTTAAAATATATGGAAAACAATGGTCTTTCGATCGGAGCTGCAGACTTCCGGAAGCAAGAGCCATCGGTAATCTTATTCACAGGGCTGATTACATTTAGTTTTTAAAGTATCAAATGCTCAAATATGCAGTACAGAATTACGTAGTTACGCATTTACAGGCCGGATGAAAATGAATCACAACGGATTATAGTTAGATAATTCGTTCATCTTCATGTGTTGAACCGGTAACTTAATGAAGCGATACCCTTTTCCCCTTCACCTGAACATCATGGTAATTCTTGAAATTCCATCAGAATTAGCTTGGGCTTTCACATATAAGGCACTTTGTCTGCTACTTTACGCATGATAATGACGCTATAAGAGTCTACCGCTAATTTGTTTGGCAGTGAGTTTTAACATTCCAATTGTGGTTCATGATTCATCTCGATTCTCGATTCTCGAGTACAGAGTCATGTCAAACCGTGATACCGGAAATAAATTGTAAGCCCGGATGAACAGTATGTGTTTCAATCGCCGTTTGCTATCATGAATTTCGTTAAGACTGATGTAGAGCAGCTAATTTTTGACTCCTCTGACTTTGAGAAGCTCTAATTGCTATTGCGACGAATGTGATTATACAGCCAAGATTTAGATTGTTTAATTGAAAAAATTACTCTCAATGTCGTTGGGGTTATTCGGTCGATCTGGACTAATAACCCGTCTCAGGGACTCAATATAAAGGGTTATTAACCTGGTTCAGGTTAGTAACCCTTCAATACTACTATGTACATGATAGCAAATAAGGGCTTGGGAGCCATATAATATGCAATACTCAGATTTGTGTTGTAAGAATACCAGGGTCGTAGGGCGTGCGGGTGCTGGCATTGATCGATGTAAAAGTGGAGATAGGGTTACAAAATTACAAAGAGTTCTGGAAAAATCCCGCAAAACATCTTCTAAGTTACGTGGTCATTACTCCGCTTTTCACTGATTCAATACAGCTGCTGACCGTTTCGTTTGTGTTTAGTTCACGTATGTACCGAGTCAAAGTGACGCACAAAATCAGCACAAAATAACAGCACTAATCAGCACGCTCGTCATAAGACATAAGTAATTACATAATGAGTAAACGGACAGGAAATCAAACATTCCAAACGGCCGGAAATTCCTCAGAACCAACACTCGCTTCATGCCAACAAAGAAGAAATTCTTTTCCGTTACTTTGTTATTAATAATTTCTCGAAATTATCCTCTCACAAAAAGGTTGTACCGCTCAATCAAAGGTTTCATGGTATTTAGGCGAAGCGAGTATTTCATGTTTCTGTGGTTTGACTTCGTGAAGATTCTCACTGGTCGTAAAAAGTTAAAATTCAACCTCGCACCTCATACTATCATACTGAGTAACACAGTAACGCAGTAACACAGTAACGCGGTAACACAGTAAGAAAGTAACGCGGTCACAAAGCAACGCAGTAACACAGTAACACGGTAACGCGTTAACACAGTGACACAGAAACACAGTAACGCGGAAACACAGAAACACAGTAACGCGGTAACACAGTAACGCAGTAACGTGGTTACACAGAAACACAGTAACGCGGTAACACAGTAACGCAGTAACGTGGTTACACAGAAACACAGTAACGCGGTCACAAAGCAACGCAGTAACACAGTAACACGGTAACGCGTTAACACAGTGACACAGAAACACAGTAACGCGGAAACACAGTAACACAGTAACGCGGTAACACAGTGACACAGTAACACTGTAACACAGTAACACAGTAACGCGGTAACACAGTGACACAGAAACACAGTAACGCGGTAACACAGTAACACAGTAACGCGGTAACACAGTAACGCAGTAACACTGTAACACAGTAACACAGTAACGCGGAAACACAGTAACACAGTAACGCGGAAACACAGTAACACAGTAACGCGGAAACACAGTAACGCGGAAACACAGTAACACAGTAACGCGGAAACACAGTAACACAGTAACGCGGAAACACAGTAACACAGTAACGCGGAAACACAGTAACACAGTAACGCAGTAACACAGTAACGCAGTAACGCGGTAACACAGTAACGCGGAAACACAGTAACACAGTAACGCGGAAACACAGTAACACAGTAACGCGGAAACACAGTAACACAGTAACGCAGTAACACAGTAACACAGTAACGCGGTAACACAGTAAGAAAGTAACGCGGTCACAAAGCAACGCAGTAACGCAGTAACACAGTAACACAGTAACGCGGAAACACAGTAACACAGTAACGCGGAAACACAGTAACACAGTAACGCAGTAACACAGTAACACAGTAACGCGGTAACACAGTAAGAAAGTAACGCGGTCACAAAGCAACGCAGTAACGCAGTAACACAGTAACACAGTAACGCGGAAACACAGTAACACAGTAACGCGGTAACACATAGTGTACTTCGAAGGACAAACCCTTCGAAGAGTTGGTAACAACTAACAAACCTGGTAACCGCAAAATTCCTATCTAATATGGGTACCAGCCGAGCCTAAAATGTATGAATAAATCTGAATAAAAGGGTTGTTAAGGCAGCCTAAATATTCAAAGCAAGAACCTACTTTTGAAGGCATATTTCTCATAATAATTCCAGCTTTCCAGTAAAATTGGCTGGTATTAGGTCTCACTGCTAAGACTGCACCTACATAAGCACATAATTATTTTGTTAGTAAGGTGTTATTACTAAATACTTACCATCAATCTATCAGTGCTATATAGTACAATAGGCGCTCGTGATCAGGTCAGTTGGTACACAATAAACTGCGGCAAAGTTATAATGATAACTGTAAAGATAAAGCTGTCTATTCAACGTAAGGCTGAATTGTATGCTCAACGTGTGCAAAGTATAACCACGAACGCAGATTATAAACTTTCATAATGTAGTCTAGAGACTCAATAGTATGTTCGTGAACTTGTCACAATGTTTTCAATAGCTTGACACGTTCTTGCATCTTACTATCTCACGAGAAAAAACGACATCGATTTCTGCAGAAAGGAAAGCTCAAACCGATTCATGTTTTCTTCGATTGATGGATTTCCGAATCAATTAACCGATATATTTTGAAATTATCCATGTCGCAACAATGGAATTACGTTCAGTTAATCAGTATTATATAACGATCGTTATATAATTCTTGCTCCGATAATTTTTTCCTGTTCCCAATCGCGTTTTTGTTTTACAAAAAGGCATTGAGAAAAGGTTAGCAGAGATCGTGTTTTGTGGGGGTTGTGTGCATACTACCTTTATGCGTACTGTTAAATCTGAAATAGGTGGTGGTGTGTCGTCGTGGTGGTGGTGGTGGTTGGTGGTACATTTTCATGCATCCAACTGCTCCTTTATAATATCACTCGCGTCAGAATAGTTTGGTGTAATGGCATCCTTTGCATTGTGGGCTGCAGCTAGCTAACAGCGTTGTAGGTATTTGGGTTCAATGCTCTGTTCATTCTGATGTTGAAATTAATTCCTTCTCAAAAATTTAAGTTCAATTCTTTAATCATAAAATCAAACCTTTATCAATTTTCAGGGAATTAATCAAATAATTAATAGGATTTCAATCACATAGTCACTTTATTAGCAGCGGGCAATTCGGGCAAATTACAATGGGCAGTATTATGAAATCAGTTATGAATGATCTAAAGAATTGACGAGAGGAAAGAAAGACATGACAGTTTGTCTCGGTTCATGATTGATAATATATCTGAACTTTTATCTTAATCTTGGTCAGTAATCATATTCTGTATCTCAATCTTGAAAATCAATCAATTGGTGTGAAATAATAGCGAACATTGCAACGGTTTGATATCTGCAACGCAGCACATAAGAAAACGTAACGCGTAACGAAATGGTGATCATAGTTATGAAACTCTGAACGGCGCGCAACCAAAAGAATCTTCAGAGTTCTACGAAATGGCGGGAACGCGCGCGCGAACATTTGGCACGTGGAACGAAATCGCCCACGTGATATTTTATCTGCGCGCGTTAATTCAAACTTGTACGTAGGAGAAGGAAATATATAGAGCCTGCATAATGAGGAATATTTATGAAATTGATTCAATGATGTTGTATTGCGATGTGACACTAATTTGATAGAAGAAGCGCGATTGTATCATGATTTGGAAGGTCACTTTTATGCTTTATCGTCAACTCATAATGTCAGTAAATAATTCGGACAACGGTCGTCGATCAAATGACGGCGTGTTTTGATACCAGCCCCAGGGAACAGGAAATTAAGCGCCTACATACGGGAACAACGGGTACAAGAAATGTGCCGGTAGGCGCAATTCTTGTTGTTATATAACGGCTTCAAAAATGGAGTTTAGCGGTCAATTAATAATTTTCATTAGATTTTAAAATTTTCGAAATTTTGGGGTGTGATAATTTTTCCAGGTGTGTGATAACTGTACAGTTATCACACCCCTCAAAGAACAGTTATCACACCTTTGAAAAATTATCACACCCCAAAAATCAAAACTTTAGAATTTTGTGATTCGTATTTATTTACTATGTAAAGTATGTAAAGTCATTTTAATCTGACTTTTCAGTCAATTCTCTCACTCCCATACACCAGTGTATCTTATTCACCTTATACATCTTATGTTATCTTGTTTTGGTTTCATGAGTTTATGCATTCACCGTTCACGTTAGTCTTTATATTAGCGGCGCACGCACGTGCCAGTAAAGCAGTAAGACCACTTGCTCTCACTCCATTACGATACACCAGTGTATACAAATTGTGTTATCTTGTTTTGGGTTCATGAGTTTATGTGTACTTGTTGGTCATTATATGAGCCGCGCACCCACGTGCCAGTAACAGAACTTGCTCTCACGCCATTACGATACACCAGTGTATACATTTATTTTGTTATCTTGTTTTCGGTTTCATGAGTTTATGTATACCCGGTAGTCGTTATATGAGCCAAATACCTACTTACCCTCACTACTAGTCTACAATTTGCCTATAAATGTGCATCCGTTACGGCGTTACACACGTAAACAGAAATGATCATTGATCTTTCAATTTTGTTTTGATGTTGCTACACATTTCAATCGACAATCACTTTATAGTACCTAGTTGAATCAAAAAATATGAGCAAAGTTTATGAAGATTCCGTACTTTCGTTTTATGCATACTTTGAACTTTTGAAGGCAAATTTAGATATACATAGCCACTCTTCACCATCTAATCTAAGATTCCTGGCCAATCTTGATACTTTCCTAAGTCAATTTCAGGCTCCTACTCTCTAGCTCAAAGGGTTTTTATATTTGAAAGCTTCTAAATTTCCTTTTTATTGGAAAAACCAGTGTAGATCTCCGCCCGTTTCTCACGTTATATAATAGATTAATCAAACACCCTAAGGATACGTTTATATCAATTATCACACTCGCCTTCGGCTCGAGTGATAATTGGAATTATTGCACTCGCCTTCGGCTCGAGCAATAATTCGAATTATCACACTCGCTTCGCTCGTGTGATAATTCATATAAACGTATCCTAAGGGTGTTTGATTATCCTATAATAAACAATCTGATACCAACCGCGGCCGCCTTCTTTGACTGGATTTTTGTCAACCGGGTTCAGACCACACGAGAACACATGATTGAACTGAATGAAATATCAAAACTGCTGAGTAAAATATGAGAATAGAGAAGTAGATGCACTGGATTAATTATTGCAACAGTCTGCACAGTGTGTCGCAAACAGCTGCTCCAGATTATACGAATTGCCACGTTTCCAATATAATGTGTCACTTCATGTAATAACTTAATAAGGGCACATTTATCAGGGCGGAGGCAGCAGCATCTACTCAGCTAGTGGTGTGGCGTGACGCTGCATAATATTACATGAATATAACATAATGCCATTCACATCTGGAGGAGTACAGCGCTACGCCCTGCTAATTATTATAAGCTGCTACCAATCTATGTGGAAAGGGTGCGGAGGGATATTATCTAGGGAGTGGCTCCCTGAGGGGAGTGGTACCCTTGAAGGGATGGTATTCCTGAAGGAAGTGGTATCCCTGAGACGAGTGGTATCCCTGAGACGAGTGGTACCCCTGAGGGGAGTGGTACCCCTGAAGAGACTAGTACCTCTGGAAGCTGAAGAGTGGTACCCCTGAGGGGAGTGGTATCACAGAAGAGAGTGGTATCCTTGAAGATTTGAAGGGAGTGGTACCCCAGATACCCTAAAGGAGAGTGGTACCCCTGAAGGAGAGTCTGGGAGGCAGGGAATGAGAGGGCCAAGCCCCTACTTCAAGGTGTAAAGCCGTGTAAAGTAAGGAAATGATGGAAATTTGACGCAGTACTCAATAACTAATAAAACGATCGAGTACTAGAGCTTTTGAGCATACGACAATATTATACATACTCATCGAGGGAGTACCTAAGGTCAGGCATTTACAGTTCCATTATCAATAAACAGTAAACAATGAGCCAATTCCTCCCTCAACGAACTTCTCCCCAGACACAGGTACTATTCAAACACGATAAATGAGAAAAAGAGAATTTCAGCACGATATAAGTATTACAATCTGTAAGCCACAGTACTATAGTACAGACTTGCTACAAAATTGCTACATCTGTGACCTGTCATAATATCTCAAATTTGTAAGGTGGAAGGGAGTAATGAAATGCTGAAAAGGGGGAAAGGGGAACATGCGTTAATGATATGTTCGCAAACATAACACTGCATATAAATGTAGCAGACAACGTGTAGAGATGGTAGAGAAGTTGTACGATGGACCACTCTGTGTGCCCCTGCACGCTATTACTACTTTACTATAGCTGTCGATCTCATTGTGACGTTGCGCTGCTGAAAGCACATCGTTCCAGTACTAACTCTCCTTGCCTCAACAGTCAACGTGAGTAAAACGTGAGCATCGGAATACCCTGCCCTCGGAGGACGGAGGTTATTGTTTATAATTATATGTAATATTATGATGAATTATGATGATTTATGTGCAAAGCAAGCAAACCATAGACCATAGTTCACTACTAAATGATTGGTTTGAATATTCAATAACTGCTTTATTAACTAACTTGGTTTGATTCAAAAATTAAACCAAGTCAAATATTGCAGGCAAGTTCCAACATTTTTCAGTCTGTCACAATCAATGCAGCTGGAACCTGATTTTTGTTGGGTGGTAGAAAAGGGGACATGTGCTGGAATGGTTCCAAAAAGTTCAAGCTTCCATTATGGGAGAGGCAAAGAGCTGACTAGCTGAGTAATTTTTGCTTTAAATCTTTGAAGAAGACTTCCTATCACCCGAAATCTCTTCGAGTTCTAACACTGGTCAAAGACTCTCTTCTGGATGGCATGGTGGCTCAACTCAAGGGTAGTGTGCGTGTGCGACTCAAAGACCTGGTTCTCCAATATTTGTTTTATCAGTTAAATCCTTTGTAAAACGCCTGGAAAGGCAGGAAAATACAGTTTTAGATTGATTAAACTTGACGTAATAAATAATCATCATCTAATTTCCGGATCATATTGATTTATTATAACTGTTGAGTTCACGATTCATAATCGTCACTACCCGCTTTATAATTTGAACAGCATCAAACAATCGAACAATCGGAATGGTGGAAATCCAATTCCACATAAAGAACCGATACCAAGTTCATTAAAACTTTAAAACGATGATTGATTAGGTATAATAATAATGATTGATTATAACTTTATTAATACCGAGGAGCAGTGAATATTGTGTTGTTGGACAATATGATTTTAACGGAATCAAGTTCTGGTAGCAAACAAAAGCACAAAGCGTTCCTCACATAATGAACACTGGGCTCTTCATTAATTCGAGATTGAAAGCGGAGTGTTAGGACTTCCGGTGAGCTGTCACAATACTACAATATAATATCTCAAAGACAACTAAATATCACGATTATAATATGAATAGATTTTAATGTCCCTATATTTCCAAGAATCATACTTTGGTGTTCTGATTATTGTTGAAGTATTTTGTCCTTATTTTGGAAGATATATCATTATTAAAATATTTTGTGGAACGACATAACCGTCTGCTGCCTATCAACCGAACCCTCCATAGATAATCATTTTCTATCAAATAAGCAAATAAGCCGGATACAATCACAATTTATTTTTTGAATTATTTGCTTGAGTCCTGAGTAGCAAAGTATTCATTTCCAAGAAGGCATAATAAAAGTTTATATACTATGTGGGCTATGATCCTGGACTGACTATGATCCTGGTATAAGCATACAACCAAATCGTAATGGATGCAAATAATTATCATTAAATGTCTCATAATAATCAATTCAATATTAATTCACATGGCATCGTAAAATGCACCGAGACTGAAACCAAACAGGTTAGTGAGTTTCTCAGGTTAGTGAGTTTCTCAGGTTAGTGAGTTTCTCAAAGCTCAAGCATCCCAGTCTTCAATTTCTAAAGAGATCTATTTCAATGAAAAATCGAATTTCCTTAATTTTCTGAACAGAAAATAGTTCGTCAATGAACCTTCTACCAGGTAGAGATTCTTGCAATAACTATTTGCAGAATGATCAATGATTTTCGTAAATGTGTCTGTCAACTGTCTTGCAAATCATTATATTAGCACACCTGAACTAGTTAATGATAAAAGAGTGTTTAAGAAATCCCACGACTGTATAGCTTGAACTTTCATAATATATAAATTCTCTCACTTAAGTCAGTTTATATTAGGATATAGCTATACAGGTATTGAACTGGAAGCAATACAATCTCAAAGGGTTATAATGATTCGAAACCGTTTCACGAAGACTCAATAAGATTGAAGAAGAGCTATATATATTATATTAACCACCATTTAGAAACTTGAAACTGCAGACCACTCAACCCCCTTATTAGTTTATTAAATAGAACACATCGTGGACACACGGCTGCAACGACGCAACGAAATACTACGAGAAATATTCAGCTAACAAATAAGAAAAGATGTTCATCACACCTTGCTCTGTTATGAGCGGTTTCAACAGAATATTAATACTGAGAATCGCTACTGAGTACATTATCGTCTTTAATCTTTTAATGTACCTTAGAAGATCACAACACATAAATACACATTTTGATGAGTAAGTTTGCTTCCCTGATATAATTTTAGGAGTGGTTATATTAATTGCTAGTTCAAATAAAACCATGTTTTTCACTAGGTAGGGTCATTTAGTAACTTAAAACATATTCAAATTCTTGATGACTAGATAATTAGAAGCAATCTGATGTTTACAAGCCAAGATCATTTATTTGAATGAATGAATGAATGGAAGGAAGAATTCACATATAAACACTTTTATTTAGCAATGTTAGCAAATGATAATCCTTTGCACTTTGCAGTGTCAGCTTGTTCTTTGACTGTATTTGAGCATTTGTGTGAGAAACACGGCTAAGCAGCTGCAATAAAACACTGTGTTATTCAAACTATTCAAAGCCTTTAAATAACAAAAAAGGGTGCAAATTTGAATAGCAATATAACGCCCACAAGAGACCTTTATTAGTTTATTCTATAACAAAGCAAACAATTGATATACTGGATAAGGGACATCCCCTTGGCATGGAAGTGACGATCTTCCACAATACAATACGATGACCATGACACCAAACAAATGTTATGGTTAAGGTTATACCATCGAGAATTTATATTTTATTAAATCTCAATCGTCGCAAGGCCCTGAGTCCTGACCCCCCCAATACTTTTTGTATCATAATATCTGAATAATCACGTGATTCTTAACTGCAGCTGCCTCAAATTGGTGGCGTACAGCAAGCCAAGGAAACGAGGGAATGTTAAGCTGTGTCAACTCAATACCGGTAATGGCAGAGAAAGAAATACGTGGTGACACCTGAAAACAATTATTTGAAATCATTGATCGAAATTCAAATTCAAAGCGTGCGTATTCATCAATATTTGCTGCTTGATCTTAGGCAGCTAGTGACCTACTTGATAATTAGTAAGTAAATATAACAGGGATCTTCAATACAATACAAAAGATTTTCAACGCAGTGCTCTACCGTATGTAATATAAACAACTTTCAAGAGAAAGTCTGTTGGTATTCATCTGATAATCACATCAATTTGATACTGTATCGATCAAAGAATTTCGAAAATATTTCCAATATTTGATCGGTCGTCTCCAAATTCCCAATTTAAAGTAGTTACCGTAACCATAACTACAGATTAACTTATGTAGATGATATAATAGAAAATTAGTGCAACAAATTAATTAATTAAATCACTAAATAAATATTCTTCTTATACAAACTGAAAATCTAAAAGCTAAATAACCTAAAAGGATTACTTATTTACCTAAAATATTGAAAATCAAAGGGCACACCTACAGTAATTAAATCTGAATTATTAATTAGAAGACTGCACAATACACATCGGTATTCACTATTTGGTACGTTAACTGCTACACACTGGTACGCAACAAAAGAATTCCAAGTATACTAAATTTCCTAAAGGTAAGCAGTGGAGAAGTTATGAGCAGTGCCAGTGTGAAGTGAGTGTTGTATGGAGAAGTTGCACAAAGGGTTAGGCGGCTGACAGTTCTGTCTTTTTTAGTAACTTATAACAGCTACCTGCCTATTGTATGCATGGAGCATAATACGATGCCTAATTGAGTAATTGGAACTAATAAGGTGTGCAGCCTCTGCCAAATTGGAACCAAAAAGCTGTGCAGCCTAAACCTAATTGATTAATTGGTACTAAATAGGGTGTGCGGCTTGTACCTAATTGGAACTAATGAGGTTGTAAACCATGGCAGAGTGAGAGATCAGGAAAGCAATGCCTGCGAAGTGCATGGCCAGGAAGCAGTTGACGCACTCGAACTCTATCAGATACCCGGTAAGGAGCCACACCCCCTGCCCCGCTACCCACGGCACCACGAAACAAAGAGTCCGGCGCAGAGCGAAGGCTCTTAGCTGTGGATAAGTGAGGGGTATGAGCCACAGGTACCAAAGAAAGTACTGTGACGTGGCCACTTTGTTGAGCATAACAAAGCTAATTGTTTGTACTACCAGACAAAGCTCCAACTTGTCAAAATACTTTATGGCAAACAAAGCGCACAACAATGCTTGGGGTAGAAAGCAAATGAATTTGAGGGCGCTTGACATCACTGCACCATAAATAGGTGCACTGTATTTCGTCAGATAAAGGAGATAAAAGTAGGGCGAGAAATTGTGTCGCGTATCCGGAACGAATCAAATGATAGATGTACGTTTCATAGAGAAACTCATACCCGTAGACATACCAGAATAAGGACAGAAGGGCAGTCTGTACTATTACGAAGGATAGGACGAACAGCACGGTATAAGAGTTAAGGAAGGAGCGTTTGGAGGGTTGCGGGTTGCAATACGCGAGGTGAAGGAACATGGGCAGTGAGTAAATGATGGGGTAGATCTTGAGGTGGACGGAAAGGGACAGGAGGACGCCACCCCACACGGGACGGCCCTGCTTCACAGCGAGCAGGGTGCACAGAACAAGACAGCCGAGGAGGGCCTCGGCGTTACCTCGTGTGGAGACCCCGGCAGCGAGGGGGTTGAGGAGCCAGAGCGCAGCCCCCGTCAGACACGTGGAGTGGGCGTGGCCGGAGTGGGAGAGGATGGAGTAGGTGAGGGAGCCAATGGCAAGGTCTCCCACTGAGAAGAGGAGCTTACCGAACCAAGGAATGAGGAGAATGTTGGGCTGCAGGAGGATTGCCAGCAGAGGAGTGTAGCTGAGATAAGGGGAAGGGTAATTAGAATACGTGTGTCCTATCGGGCATACGGTTGATTACTCTAATTTAAATTTGGTTCTCTCGGCCCAAATTCATGAATCATTTTACTTAAAACAGGCTTCAGAGAGTGAGATTTATTGCGGAAATTAGATTAGGGAATCGCGTGATTCGGTCTTTTGAAACAGCTGAAATGTTTTATTTAATTAATTCGCCTATAGGACTTTGGTATTTTGGCAAATATACATAAAGATTGATAAGATAAGAATATCTAAATTACGATCGGGTGATCGGGCGATCTCAGGGTGCTAAAGCAATCAAAAAGAGAAAAATCGTAAATCAGTTAGCTCCCAAACACTACCTGACAGACAATAACAGCAATGAGCAATATGTAGGTGCTCCCTCTCAAAATTTCAGAATATTTTACCCGCATGCTGTGACTCTGTTAGGAGGATTTAATAAAGAGTATGCACGTGGCCATTGGTTAATGCAATAGTCCAATAAACAAAGCGGTCGTAAAGATCTGCATTTCCCCCAACAATAACATCCCGCCTTATAAGGTCCGATTAAAATTTCATAGAATTAAGAGGGTGCTGGAGATTTACGTAAGCAATCCCTCAAAATTAATATTTGTTCGTCAGTCAACACTCAACATTACGATTTTTTCCAAAATAGACTCAAATCACCGATCAGTCGATCACCATGTTATTGAAACTGTAAAATAGGTAGTAAAATTTTCGTTAACGAAATGCCCGTCAATATATGATGGTAATGGTAATAAATTGCAGCTTTCGCGCAAGAACTTAAAAGCGAAATGCTGACGTTCATATATAGAAAGTTAATCTATATTTGTGTTAAATGCTATCTTCAATTGTTCGTTAAATCATGCTGAGACGTCACTCTCAGTCACCCATCTTCACACATTTCAGCACTCCACTTACCACCACTACAATCTTACAATGCACTTACCGGTAGGTGTGGCGCAGGTAGGGCGACGCCCCTTCCGTTACATGCCGTGCCGCGTCAGTGAACACGCGGTAATCCACGTCCGTGTACTTCAAGGAGGGAGGCGCGGTCATGTATCTCTCCGTACAGGATCAAACACAGTCGGAGGAGGAGGGATATAGCGAGGAGCTGAGCGAGGGTGGGCTGGAACATCATGAGCTATGAAGGGATACCTAGCATTTTCATGCGGCACTTGAAAAGATTCTAAGAATTGAAATGATAGCTAGATTTTTCTCTTCTAGTAACCAAAAATGTAATTGGGACATGATAAAGAATAAATAAAAAATTCAATGCAAATAATAAAAAATATAAAACTGCTGACATGGAATTATTTCTTCGTCCTTTTTAAATTCCGATATTATCACTATAAAATTATAAACCAGTCAACTCTCAACAGATCTATAATTCAATCATGATCCATGATAATAAAATGAAGAAATAAGAAATTGTCAACAAACAACTTTACGTCAATAACTCAATTAAAATACTGAAGCTGTACACAATAAGACAATACTGAAGTGGAAGCATTGTATCCGAGAAAGTCTAACGGCATCGAACAGCAGACTACTGGGTTATTTATATTAGACTAAGTACTGTCTTTTTACTTATTTGTGAGCTAGTAGGTATAGTAATTAGTGCTTCTCAAACTTTCAAAATATACATACTTTCAAAAGAAGTTTATTCTTATCAAAAGTGAGACATAACACTAAAATCTGATGATAGTTTTGTGTTTAATTAATAAGACGGTCGTTTTGACTCTATTCTTAGAGATACATTGATATGCAGTGGGCCTTGTTTACAGCCTGTATTTGACATTTACTGCGCTACAATAACCTCATTGACGTTCACTGAATCACTAACAAAAAATAAAAATGTCATGCTGATGCGGTTACTGGTGATTTCGATGCACTGGTAGAGATACTGAATTAATAAGATTTCTCTTATAATTTTGCATTGGTCATATTGGGCTCTCAAACTTGAAAAAGAAGTTGTGCGTATTTTGGGCGAGATTTCCATTCACTTTTTGTGTAGAATCTGTGCTGGAATTTAGCAATACCTGGAATTATGGATGCTCCTAACCAAGAACTCTTATTCCGTTCAGGAGCAAGAAGAAACGAAATCTCCTGTTTATGTCCAGTGCCAGCTAGGCACTGGTCAGACATAATTGACTTAGACAAACGTAAAGAGGTGCTGCCGACTACTATAACTGTGGAGACTTTATCATATGTTTGAAAAATCCGTCCAAGAGTTTTAGGAATGCTCCTGCCCTTTAAATCCTCTTCGAAAAGTTTTACAATGCTCTCATCAGTATTTTGATCCTCAACATCGCATCCCCCTCTCAGAACCTCCGCTCTTTCCACCATTACCCAGTCAAGGAAAAGCTCCACCCTAGAAGCCTGGTAGCCAATATCCAGAACAACACATGTCTCACTCCCTTCGTACAAAGAAACTGCTTCGCCTGGCGTGACGATGCAAAGCTCAATAACTCCCAAATCATCAAATGCTACTGCTCCTAACTCATTCAAAAGAGTAACATCGGTGGACGCTATAACAAGAACTAACCTGGTTTGATTAGGTTCTAGTTTTTGTGAGTATTGTTCAGTCCAGCATGAACAAAGTGCAGAGATAAGGGCAGGCTTGCAGCTGATGGAGTTTGTCAACGTGTTGAGAATGGGTGCAGTATCAGTAGCCGGCTCAACTGGGTCCTTTTTGTCAGATCCTGATCCGACATGAACCTTGTCTGAAACATATCGGCACGTTTTCTCGCCAGCATATGCTGCCTTGATGTTCCTGGACCCAAGTGAGATAACCATAGTCGGAACATCATCCTCATCACTACAGCTACTGCTGGATCTTGTAGTATTCATGTGGCATACCTGTGCCCAGTCATACCTGTATTGCAAGTTGTATTATTCTAGCACCATTGAGTCATTGGGTCATTGGATCGTCTTTGATTTGATACTTGATGAAATTAACAATATCAAAATATATTTTGTTCCATGATGAATAATATTACCTGTATATAGGTTAAAGTGTATAGTTGCTAAACACAAATACCCTTGGCCTAAACCTGGTCCAGTGGTCTAGATATTCAAATTTATCAATGTGTTAACCAACTTAGACAAAGATAATATGGTTCAGTAAACTAAGCACAGACGAAAACTTTCTGTATATAGCACAACTAATGTGGTGGGCGGAGCAGGATATTGGTTAAATACTTGATAAATAAAGGGTGTGGATATCCATTAGCACGCCAAAAGCTTCAGATCATGCAAAAATGTGGTACTGAGTGGATCAGATTTATATTTTGATATATTTATAGATTCCAAAATCAACATAGTAGGTAAATCTAAATCCAGTAAATCATGTGCTTTTAAAGTTTTTAATGCATGATCTTAATGAGATATTTTTGGATTACCTGAAACAACTGCAGACTCGCTAAAACGCATGAATCTCAGACCACACCTTCTTTTTTTATTGTACCAAAGGTGCGAATTGAAATAACTGGATTAGTGAGGCACTTATAGTCCAACGCATTTTTGCACTGACCCCCAAAATCGAATATAACAAGCCGACCCCACGTGGATCCGTTCATATTGAGTCCCCTGAGGTCCCACAAAAAAGTCTACCAAAATCGGAGTGGGGCAAATACGTTTTTTTTTCAATTTTCCCTCAGGTGCATGGGCGCGTATGTTCAAAATACGATATCTCAGCTTCTGAATGAGATACAGACCTCCATGAGCACCTTAAAATGACCGCAATGGTCGAATTATGTTGGGCGGATGAGGTTTCCGAGGCCCTTAAACCTTTACTTTTTGAGATATCGGCATAAAACCTATACGCGAGTAGCTTATTTGAACGTACGCAGGTAATATGTATACAAGTCAAACAAATCTCGACATTAACCACCACAAAGTGAAAATACTGAGCTAATCATGCGTGTATCAGATGATATTTGGATCAGCTGACGTTACAAAATAGTTCTGAGTGGATTGAATACTGATATTTTGGCTATGCAGTATGCAATTCCCTTAGACACATCTAGATCTAAAAACTAAATTGTCGAAAATGATGATTAGGTTTATGAGTAGGTTCATGAAGTTGTGTCGACTCCACTTTGGGCTTAACTGAGTTTGAATAATCCAAATATAGCTATTTTCATGGTGGTAAGCACTAAGCAGGTATGGCTAGGTAGTAAGCAGCTTCTACAAGAACAGCAAAACCGACATTTGACCAGTGGCGACATATTTTTGCAATTTAAGAGAGTAAGAGGCAAATGTTATAGAACTGCCTATCAAAGCAACAGGAAGCAGTTCAAATGTAACCTCAGGTGTTTTTTGGAGTGAATTCCTTCTTGACAGTTAGGTTTGGAAGCCGAAATGCCCTGCTTTTAGCAGGGTGCCCTGCCATGCCCTGCTTTTTGGAAGTTGCCCTGCAAAGCCCTCCTTTTGCCCTGTTGTGTGGATTTTGCCCTATTTTCTGGGCTCCACGAAATACAATTAAAGAATGGTCGCCTTATTGTATGCCAGGAAGAGGCACCAATTCTAAATTGCCCTACTTTCCGATGCTTTCGCCCTAACTATTTTGGGGCATAGAACTGCCCAGCCAAAGGATTCTCAAAGTTCAGCAGAATATATGAATATATCCCAAAACCCAGCCTACTTACATTTTATAATCTTGGAGTGCATCCAAAATCATTATGCCATTATATATCCTTTCGGATTCTGGACGATGACCATGAAAAGATTCCCAGAGTGAAATTCTTGAGTTGGGGTTTAAGCAATGATGTATGCTTGAGGAAGGTTTGGTAACAGATAATGTATAATCTGATTGTACACATTGCATGAGGTCAACAAACGAATGTGAGTATCAAGTATGTCCATGCCAGACCTAAGCTTCTTGAGTTTGTGAGCTTTCGTACTATCTAAGTATCTATCAATCTAGATAACTTTTCAACCATGTAAGTTGAGTGGATGGAATTGAAGTTTGAGTTCCTGCCCAGCACCATGATAGGAATTTGCTAACATGTGTTGTTCCATATTATGCTATGAAACCAAAGATTCATTATATCAATCTAGACTATATCGTAGTAATGTAACTGGTGTCATCAATTTTTCTGATGGTCTTGTAGTTTTGGATGCTTCATGCTGTGACGCGAAACGGAACCAATACATTTGAAACTTTCTGATGGTTGACATGAAATGCCAATAATTAATAATTAGCTTTTGAAGTACCCACTATCCAAGGCAATTTTTTAAATTAAACCAATAACAGGCTACTATCTTGGTAGTCATTCATATAATAACTTCAAAGTGGAGTCGATGTTCAACTTAAATAATTTTCGGATCTATATTATGTGCCTGAGATGAGGGAATTGCATACTGCATAGCCAAAAAAATCAGTATATTCAATCCACTCAGAACTTTAAAACCAACATTTGTCTCTATGGTTGTTCGTATATGGCCTAGCCTGGCGAGCTTAGTGGATGTCC
Source organism: Beroe forskalii (assembly GCA_011033025.1). Classification (NCBI taxonomy): domain Eukaryota; kingdom Metazoa; phylum Ctenophora; class Nuda; order Beroida; family Beroidae; genus Beroe; species Beroe forskalii. The sequence goes on from WFMF01000207.1 coordinate 212,543, forward strand.
TTGCTGAACGGCATGTTCAACAAGGAACTGAAGCTGAGAGGTTCCGTTCAGTATGAACAACTAATGTGCCAAATGTTGGTATATCCAAAGTGTGTTTCTCAACACAACCCCAGATTGTAATGTCAGCTGATCCAAATATCATCTGATACACGCATAATCAGCTCAATACCCTCACTTTGTGGCAGTGAATGTCAGATTTGTTTGACTTGTATACATATTACCTGCGTACGTTCAAATAAGCTTCTCGCGTATAGGTTTTATGCCGATAACTCAAAAAAGAAAGGTTTTAAGGCCTCGGAAACCTCATCCGCCCAACATAATTCGACCATTTCGGTCATTTTAAGGTGCTCATGGAGGTCTGTATCTCATTCAGAAGCTGAGATATTGTATTTTGAACACACGCGCCCATGCGCCTGAGGGAAAATTGAAAAAAAATCGTATTTGCCCCACTCCGATTTTGGTAGACTTTTTTGTAGGACCTCAGGGGACTCAATATGAACAGATCCACGTGAAATCAGCTTGTTATATTCGATTTTGGGGGTCAGCCTATTTTTATGCAAAAATGCGTTGGACTATTAGATCTTTAAGCTTCGATCAGGTCACATATTTCTCGCTAAATGCGCAACAGCCACGTAAATTATGGTTCCTATGACCTGATTATTGATTGCGCATCTGAAATCAGAAATCTGAGAATGGGAAATCATTTCTCTATTTCTATTTTATGAGAATTTATATTTTATGAGCATGACATTAGCATGATTTAGATTTTTGCCTACTAGCGATCATAAACATTTAATCAGAGCCCAAAATGATACAAAAGAGAGCTCATTTCTAGTTTATCATTTTTCTTTTGTGCTAAAAATGAGTTTACTATGATTAATTCACAGTCATCCTTTGATTGACAGAAATTAGGAATCCCCCATTTGATATGCCTAAATATTTCACATTTTTTCAATTTGACAACGTCCTTTCAGTGCATGATCATATTTTAATATGGAAAACTAAAAGATGAATTTGTATGAATTCTAATTTATGAACTGCACTCAACACATTTTTATTACCTAAGGAATAAAAGTCAAGCGTCACAAATCAAGGTGCCTCTTGATTTAATATAGGATGAGAAAATGAGTTTACTATTTGATTTCAATTTTCAACTGAACATTATACCATTATCATAATCAGAGGCATATTATCATTAAAATCATGATTAATTAAAGTTTGCACCATTACTTGGTAAATGGTAATACTTTGCATAAAGTATTCGAGCCGAATTCAATTTGGCCATGACCAGTGACCACTCATAATAATGTTCAAGTAAATAAAGAAATGAGAACATAGCTGCATATTGATTATCGATATTATTGTTTTGAACAATTCAATCAAAATTAGCAGGAGCACTCAAAGCAGTAGATAACCTGATAACGTCTTGATTGGAGATACGATAATAAATCAACTAGCTTAATTTTCATGTCCACTGCCGGAAGTAGTCTGAACATTAACTTCAGTAGACCCTGTTTTCTGGGATGTTCTGTTGATCTCAGAATCTTGCCTATGAATTTTATTCTTCACTCGGCTCACAAAGCTTTCAGCCATCTGCCTGATTTCACTACTTCTGAAAACAACAACAGCAGAGTTGTAAACAGCAAGCGCTATGGGGAAGAAACACATTATCAAATAGTAGACATAATACATCTCGTAGTGGCCATCGTGCAGGAATTGAGGCATGGCCGAGTAACTGATTGGGAGGATGTTGGCTGCACCTAGGAGCATAACCACCCATACAATAACTCCTCCAGACATCAAGAAGACTGTGTTAGTGCTCCGAACTGAAAGTCTTGTTTTGATAAGGTATCCAGCTGTCATGGCAGAAGACAAGGCTGTTAGTGACATGCTGACAATGGGAAAGATTATATCCACAATCAACTGGGATTTCTCGCCTTTGCAAGGCACTACCCACTGTGTGACAGATGCAAAGTACGCACAAGAGTGGGCTATGTATTCGATTGTAATTCCAAGGGATATGGCAACGGTAGTGAAGATGTAAAAGACAGAAAATCTGATGATTGATTTGGTGTGAATTCTTGTCCAGAAGGGGAGAACCAGTGAGATGAATCTGAGAGATGCAAGCAGGGTTATCACAGTCATCATGCAGATACCTGAAGCCATGGTTATGACGGCAATAGTCCTGGTGATGATACTAGGTGGTTTCCTGTCATAGAACAGTTGTTGATCTGGGGAGAGGAGGGCAACAACTTGCTGCAAACCACGGACTGTACAGACCAGGAAGTCAGAAAGAGCCAGACATCGGTATATTATTGAGGACGGAGACTTTGTGTCCAGTTGGTTCTTCACGAAAACTAGAATGTTGAACAGCATCCCAGGAGGTATGATGATGATAAGCAGAAACCCAAACAAGTAGTTAGCTGCTGCATCTTGGGTGGTTGAATGGTGCACGTAGGAAACATTGTTCACAGTTAGATTAGTACTTCCGAATATGGCCATGTAACTGGACTCAAACAATGAAATTAACATAATTTCAACATTAATTCAAATTAATTGTTTCTTTATACTTTAAATAGGATGCTACTTATTCAACAAGTTATCCAAGAGTCAACTTTACGGGATAATTTCACACGGGACAATGATTCTGGGGATCGAAATTCTGGGGGTACGAAATTTGGAGATATTTCTTGGAATATGACAACGTATGATGATGACTTCATATTGAGATTTTATGGGGGAAAATGCATGGATTAGGGGATCTTTAAAAAATTAACAAATTTCGAACCTTATAAATGTCTCGTTACAAGGAAGATTCAACGTATATCAAAGAAGAACTCGAAATTTGTCCTTGATTTTGTAATAGAATATTGGAATGAGTTCTATTGTAATATGATACAGTATTTACCACAAAAAGAAACTGACTTTCCATAAACCCCCTGATTTCCATAGAAAGCAGGAATTATTAAGTACAAAACTGTATCAGTGTATCACATGAATATATTTCACCTGCGATTAAAGAAACAAAATCATATTCTGAGTACAGTAACGGATACATAAATCATTTTACAAAGTACCAAGTAAAACGATCGGGTTCCAACTCAAAGTTTCATGTACTTACCTACAATCTTCAGGGAGGTTCCCTGAAGATTGTACGTAAGTACATGAAACTTTGAGTTGGAACCCGATCGTTTTACTTGGTACTTTGTATTTCGCTCCTCGTTTCCTCGGAAACTTGTCGAGCACTGTCTTGCAGTTAGTTCCAGAACTTACTAGTAAATCATTTTACAGTATATTTCTAAATTACAATAATTACCTTGACTCCTGCATTTCAAGCGCCAGCAGTTTGAGTTCCTGTGTTCTGCTTGCCGATGGGTCGTCTAAAGAGGAGGATGTGCCTCTCAGGGGGGTGGATCATGTAGTGAACCCACCCTGGACTCTGCTGGACACCCAGGTTCCTCCACTCAGACTCTGTCAGCAGGTGGGTGCAAGGCACCTGAGGTGGGTTTCTAACTTAGCAACTTCATCTACTGCTCTACACAAGAGCTCGTACAATATTACAGTATCAATGGCAAAAACATGAACATGATGCTTTACTGATACGAGATAGTTTTCAGCCACAATTTCTCACCTTTTTACTGATAGCTGCAGGAAGAGTTACATGTCGGTATTCATAGACACTGTCACAGTACTTTTCACTGTATCTTATCAGCTCATTGAGTTCATTCTGCATCCTACAGTTCTCAAATTTGATTCTTGGATAATTGGCGAGAAGATGGGAATCACTGAGCTATTACTCTATGAAACTTTTCAATCCAGCCAAAAATATCATGCAACATTTAAATAACAATTCTCAATGACACCAGGAATTCAATCTTCACAATTGAGCCAAATTTAAAAGTTTTGATATCCCTCATAAAGTCATAACAGTGCTGACTGCTGAGTCATTGAAAATTGGTTATAGAGAATCTAGAAAGGAATCAAGTAAAAGAATAATTTCATATCAATGACAAAAATCAAAAAAATCTGATACCTATTTCATATTGCTCAATTTTGATTCCATTGATTCATTATTGGTTCAAGTTTGATAGGATTTCTTGATTCAGTTAAATGAGTTACAACTATTATTAAAGACTATAAAAATTCAATAAATAGCATCATGAATATGAATAAAAACTGAGATTTCACGTTATCTCTCAAATAGCGTTTATAGGAAAGCAAACTTCCCCATGCCTTATGTAGAGCATATGTCGAATCAAGCATGACACAAGATATAATTCTGACCGACCACACCAGATTATTGTAGGTGGAGGCTGCGTTTGCAGACAGTTCTATTCTATGAGAAATGGCGATGTTCTGCTGTTATTGACATCTCTTATGTTGTTGCCAGAGAACTGTGAGTTTCTGTTACTTGTTACTTGCACGTCTATTACCTGAGAAGTTAACGTTAGCAGACTTTCAAAATTATTGTATTTCAGGGAAGAAAGAAACTATTTAGACTCAAATTGAAAATTCGAAGATATAGATTGACAAATAAAATCAACAATTACAGTTTCTTTGCCGGGAGTCTGAAGACCAGAGAAAGTGGAGTCCAGTGCAAGTTGGTGCACAACCTCGACTGCTTTTGTCTCGTTAGTAAGCCACAGCTTCACTTTAACAGGAAACTCACCCCATCCACGCCTTCTAACTTCAAATGGAGCCTGGGTGGGAAAGTTGTGATTATATTTAATGCTTCACGGAGTCTATTTAACATCACTTTATGTGGGAGTCTATTCAATAAACATATTTCTTTCAAGTGAGAATTCTTCTCATTAACTTACTTCTGTCAACTCGACAACATCATTAGGAATGTATGTTGGATCAAGCTGGAAGACAACTTTCGATACAAATGTCTGGATAGCAGGTTCTCCTTGAGGGCTTCGAACATACAGCAACCATTTGTACATGAACCTGAACATCGTTAAGTATTTTCGACATCAACAGGTTAACGTCAGATATAATAACAGTATTTAATGCACTTAAACTGGTATGTTCTATTAATGTTTTACAGGAAGAGTTTGAGTTTATCACAGAACTGAGAACATTCAGCTCATTTGATGACATATGGAAAAAATACAAAGCGCAAAATTATATGAGAACTAAATTCGATTCATATTTAGATATTTAAAAAAATTATTTCCTAAAACTTACTGTTCACTCATCTTATGCCGTTGATCTGCACGAATGTACTGACTCACATTACCAATTATAATACGCCTGGTCTTAACAATTTCATCTTCAAGTCGAGGACATCTCCTAGGAACAGACACCCTCGTTTCTTCACATTGATCTGTGTACAGACACCCAAGAAGGTATGATCTGATAATTATTTTATGTCACAAAATAACTTCATGAAAATGTACAAAAACAGAGTCAAATAGTTGGCCAACAAAAATATAACTTAATGAAAATGTACAAAAACAGAGTCAAATACTCAAATAGTAGGCCAACTGATATAATCAAATTACGAGGTTAAACTAGTATAACCTATTAACCTAGTTATATAAATCATTTAATAATTTTGGGAAACAGTGTGTTTTGAATTCACCTAAGCTTATCAAGATTCTCCTCTGTTTGATGTAATCTTTCATTGATTGAAGCCAATTCTTTCAGTTTATATTCTCTCTCTTCATCCAAAATTTTTGATATTACTTCTTTAGCCTTGTCCATTTTGTCAGTTTGATTTGTCATTTTCTCTTTTCCCACTTATGGAGGTTCAACTCTTCTATCATCAAAAATTATTTGAGGGCTTTTTTAAAGACATTTCGACATTCAGCCTATGAAGTATAAAAATTATATCATATTTGGTGGTGCCTGGTACCTATTACTGCAAATATGATGGACAGTGTTTCATTTTCATTTTGGGACCTAATCTTACTGTAAGTATTCCAAAAGGGTATTTAAACTGAACTAAATTTCTAAATTTTACATCTTGGGAGTTGTATAGTACAGTACTTAGAGCATTGAATGATGCATTATTCATCACATCATTCAATCTTTTAATATAATAAATAAAATATGTTCATCATGATACCAGTTTATTGGACTTGAATATTTATTTATTTCATTAAAAAATATTGTAAATAACATAAGGCAAAGCTCAAATTCGTGAATGACCTTCCACGACTTGCAATTGTTTTAAAATTGATAGTGAAATGCAGGGTCACATGGTTTGAGACCTGTTGCTCCCTCCAATAGATCATCAATTTAAGTTAGTTTGGACTCTAATGGAAACTAAATTGGAAACCATTTCAATTTAGTGATTTTTGAGCTTATCCCAACTAGATAACTGTAAACTTGTGATTCAATATTTCATAACATAATTTTGCATACATAGAATAATTTTTCATACATCTTTAATACAGAATTTTCATGATAATAAACGTTTAAAATTCAGCCCCAGTGACAGAACACTGCTGATCTGCCACGCTCAGCGTGGCGAGAAGTCGGCCTCTCGAGACGTGATTTTGGTGAAAAATTGACCATAAAGTTGTATAAATTGATGATGTTTTGAAAACTATCATAAAATCACAGAAGCATTAAATATGCGGTTGAGAACTTGAATATTCATGCCACCAAATAAAACTCGTGCTGATAACAAATTTGAACGCATTTAATCATGGCTCAGATTGAAGGCTCGGCTATGGTAACGATATTTCAGCGGCAAGCATAAGCAGAAATCAATCGGAAGTGAAAACGTAAAGAAAATCACGTCTCTGAGCTAAGAAATGCGAAATGATGATCTCTGAGGGCAGACGTGATGTGAAATCACGTCTTCGCGCTGAGCGTGGCAAAATGCTGATCTGAGCGCGCAGACGTGATCTGAAAATCACGTCTCCGCGCTGAGCGTGGCAAAATGCTGATCTGAGCGCGCAGACGTGATCTGAAATCACGTCTCTGATCCGAATGGTATTCCGTAATTAAAATATCATCATTACACCGGTTGCCTGTTTCTATTTTGTTACTACCACATGTTCGTTCAATAGGCACTTTTGTATCACCAATACTACATTCTAGTCTATAATAATTACGTCACATTAAAGAGCTCTCTGATCGTGTTACATGTTAGTACATATATGACATTGTTATGAATAAGAGGTGTTCTGTGATATGAACAGTATTACATCCTCTCATTTCAGAATTCAGATGTGCCTTTGATAGATTTGTATTGTTTTGTTGTGTGTACCCACGCTAAATCAGGACAGGACTCAGACTAGAGTCATGAAAAGATCGAACAACCCGTGCCCAGGGACACGGGACAAGCAAGCTCCAGACTCGGATTAGAGCTTGACCAAACCCAGCACCCCGTGCTCCAACTCCTGTATTGGAGTATGGCTATTTTGTACCTTTCTATTTCTGCTTTGATTTTTTCACCTTTGCAGTCTGTGAAACCTACTTACTTTCTTTGCCTCTATTAACTGCAATACTCGCTTAATGTCGGAAATATGCGTTACACCTCTTTTTTCCACACAAATAACATTCCTAAAACTTCTAACCTCCTTGCTTAGATTAAATACTCGGTATTTTTCGTTCAGCTGTAGACGCGGACGTGGCAGTTTACCTGATTTATCTTCCCAATTAACAAAAAATAGCAATGTCTCCCTCAGCTTCAATCTACATTCTACATAGTGCATTAGCTGTTCGATTTCTTGGCTTTTCGATGGACCCAGCATTAGAAATCCGATCAGCAAACTAAACACTGTCCTTTGTCAAGTTTAAACGTTACGGAGAAGCTCAATGTTATAGCTCTATTACCTATGTTATAGATCTATGTTATAGCTCTATGTTATAGCTCTATAGGTACTCGCAGACCTATAACTCGTTGTTAGCAGTAATTTTTAATCCAACGTCCAGCTTTGAGTGAGGATTGGCCGATTGGAACTGAGAGCTGGTGTAGTTTAAGTTTCATTCAAACAGCTCATGTTTTCGTAAAATTCCATATTACGAAGACCCCTTTATCTAATGGCTAATCTCCATTTATTCTTTTTGGTATGTGGTCATTATCTGTCATTATCTGTTTCTATCTTTGTTATGTAAATTCATTAATTGTACTGTTATTCAATTGAATTTAACAGTACAGAAGCCAAATAATAAAAGTTACGTCGAAACAAAATAAACTGGCCTTTAATTTAATCGGTCCCATTTTATTAGCCTTTTTACCGGTCCTTTGGACAAAAATCTCCAAGTCGTTTTTGTCTAAATAAGGGCCAATAAAGTATACATTTTTTACTTAAATAAGGGAGCTCTTCCAAGTTCCAAAAGCAAGGTTCTTAGGTCCATCGACTGTCGACGGTCGACAATTCAACGTGCAACCTGAATTTTCAATGTTAAATCTTTAAATAGTGTGATCAGACATGATATGCCAAAAATTGAAAGTTGAATAATATGTGCTCTTGAGAGACGTGATCGGTGGTTCCTGAAATTTGAGATCGGCGAGTTGTTGACTGTGTTCTGTCACTGGGAATTCAGCATACAAAAATAGGGTGTTTAAAAAACATTAATATTACAATAATATCATGTGAATAAGCTTGTTCCAATATCCCATAATCCAATTTCGGGATGAGTTGGGATGAAAGAATTTTAATCTCATGGCTGATGTAAAAGTTCATTATATAGCTGAAAGGAGTGATATTTATACTGCTACAGCAGTTTGTAACATAACTCAAACGTGTATCCACTATGAACTATCTGAGGACTGAATATTTTAAGGAATACTTACATAAAGGTATATATTATTATGATTCCACAATGTGGAGTTACTTTTTAAGTCAAAGACTTATACTGAGAAATGGCATATGATTTCAATTCACAGGTACATCCAACTATCACAGTTTTCCCTTTCGGAAAAGGTCTATAGTATCATCAGAATGCCTTTCCCAACTGCTTGTTTTATGTGGAGAAGAACTTTGTCCCTCATTGTGATCTAAAAGTCTGAAATTAATAAATGTTTCAAAGATTATGAACAACTCCAGTGTTATTGTCTATTTCTCTGTGTCTGTTTTAGGGACACTGCAGACAATGCAGACACTGTAGACAAGCTGTTCAATCAAATGGACATTGTGGACTAAATGACAATAAGTTTTGAAATATAGAAGTATAACTCAAAAATTTACATTTTGAGTTACTGTATAAAATAATAAAATAAACTACTTGCGACAGTTGTTTTCTGAAGGAGCCCAATGGATATTTGTTGTACATTTTTCTTTCCAAACATCAAATGGCACAGAAATGCCACAGTCTAACCACCTGTCATAACTCTTTCTCAATTCTGGGCACAGTAAGACTCTTTTTGCTTCTTCAATCATCTGAATTAAAATTTCAGTGGCATTGTAATTGTCTTATTCCCAGTGGCAGAACACTGCTGATTTGTCACTCTCAGATTGGTCACAAGCTGGCCTTCCCCAGATGGCATTTCGGAATTTGTATTTGGTCAGCAAGTGTCATTATAGCTCCCACACTTACTGAAACCTTTGTGAGAGTGAAGACATGATGTAAAATTATGTCTACACACTCAGATCAATGTTTTGACTTTTGCCACTCTCAGTGCTGAGACATGATTTGAAAACCACATCTCCCCTCTAGGAATGGCAAAACACTGATCTGAGAGTGCAGTCACTATCTGAGTTATGCAAAACACTCCCGTGTTATGGACAAATGATATTTTGATTGTGTTTTGATGCCATTTGTTCACAATCATAAGCTTTATTACATGCATTATTCAAACACAAGGAAAATAATTATAAGTTTATTTTAACTTAAAATATCTTTCTCTATTGTAGTTACTAGTTAGATGTCAAATGCCTGGCAGTTCAGATGTTGGCAATATTATTATCTGCTAGGCAGTCACAAGTAATATTATTTCAGTAAAAGATTATTTTAGTAAAAGAAATTACGAGTGTGTTGAAGTTTAAATACACCAAGTGCTCAAGCTCTAGGAGCGAGCAAAATACAAATTGAAACACATCAATCTAAGTCTTTACTAATAATAGAGGAGCAGATTTGGATTATTCCGTCATTGTCATTATTGAACTTTGTCTTCTGACGATTGGGTATTTATTAGTAAAGACTTAGATCGATGTGTTTCAATTTGTAAAAGAAATTAGGCGCCCGTAACGTTCGTCGGTCGATCGAATAGAATTGGTGGATAGATCAACTCCATTGGAACAAACGATGTGTTTTGCTGGTCCCTAATGACTTGAATCGTGTTTAAATTAGCAATATTTAGTTGTTTCCCTACTAGCTCAAAGATTTCTATTTGAAACACATCAGTCGATCAAATGAAGTTGATCGATCGACCAATTCCACTCGATCGACCGACGAACGTTACGGGCGCCTTATACTTCCATGGCATGTATTTCATGCCCAGTACACGGCAATGTACATTGACCTTAGCAAAACAATGAAACACACTTGCTAGATATAGGCCATGCAGTGTATAATACTTTGAGACAATAGAAAATTTCAGGAAAAAATGTATCATGCCAATGGAAGACATAATTGGCTACTCTTGAAATTTGAAATCAGCAGGGTCTTGACTGTGTTCTGCCACTGGGGTAATATTAGTCTTCCCTTTGAATATGTATTATAGTTAAGCTTGCATTTTCATTCATCTTGAATTATTGATTATCAGATTTTAAGTTATGCTGGTGCACTGTCATGGGTAGCACTGCTTGATTGTATTGTTTTCATGGCACAACTGTACAATTAATTAAGGGGCCATCCATAAAGAATGTCTGTAATGAGGGGGGAGTCTGCCCAATGCTGATGTTTGCAGACATAGGGGGAGGGGTGTTAGGCCAAATACATACGTCCACAGTTTATGGAAATTTTTGGCTGATTTGACGGTTATTTCACTACAAGATAGTGAAATTTTGAGGCCCAGAGATAAACAGAACCCATATCCAAAAAATAAAAAATTTCCTCTGAACCAGAAATTATACCCATTTCGCTGCCTACTCGCTTCACTCACAAAACTTTTGCCTATCTTGCTGTCTACTCACTTCGCTTTTGGAATTGATTCCATTTTGACAACAAAGCAAACAGGCCTCAAAATTGGCTCCTTTAATGCTTTAATGATTACTTTTAAGCAAAAGCAATCATTTTGATAAACTTGCAAAATCACATTAAACTAGCAAAAAAACAGTCCATCAATTACATGTAAACTTTTTGATTTCGAATCCCTACTGACACTGCCCTTCGACGCTGGCAAAATTTTCGAAAGTTTTACTGTGAGTCTGTCGTCTGAGACTCACAGTGTGTCTTGGGCCAATTTATTAACATAATCTAATGACAACAGCCCGCCGCAGGCGAAAAATTTGGAAGGTTTTACTTCTGAGACTGTCTAGGATCAATGTTCAGCAACATAATTTGATCATAACAGCCCGCAGGCGAAATTTTGGAACCTGTTTTACCTCAGAGACCGTCTAGGATCAATTCAGCTACTTATTTGATCATAACAGAGCGCCGCAGGCCAAAATTTGAACCTGTTTTACCTCTGAGACTGTCTACTGGATATTCCAGCAGCATAATTTGATCATAACAGCCCGCCGCAGGCGAAAAGTTTTAAGTTTTATTGTCGATTCAGATTGTGTGCATGCAGGCACATTTTTGCACATTCTTTACATTGAATATCTTTCTGAGACAGTTTATACATCCTAATTCTTGTCACTGGAAACTGTAAGTTAGTACAGGAATGATTTGAAATTTCATTTATTAAATTTATCCGAATGCAATTCGGGTAAAACACAGTACAGAAAATTAAATTTTCTGTACTAGCTTTCCGCCGAGAATTTCCTTCGTTTTCCCCAAAAATTTCCTCTGTCTCTAAATTTCCTCCGAACCAGATTTGCTGGTTCGCGGCTTTTTGGATATGGGAAACAGAATGATGATCAAAAAATTTTTAAGAAAAATGTGCTTGTCTTGGAGGGAAGGAGGGGTGCCTGAAATGCAGAGGTTTGCCACAAGGGGGGAGGGGTCTAAAATGGCCGAAATTTTGCAGACATCCTTACCACATGTGTGCAGACTGCTCAATAAAACATATTTGAATTATAAAGAAATCTTTCTTCAAGACAGCAATGTGCAAGACTTTTCTCCAAATCTGTTCTTGAACCACACGAAATTGTGTGCTTTTGACAGAATTTATCTAGAAGGTTTAAGCATGCAGGGGAAATCCACATGGCTTTATTAAGGCCTATGTCAATCGAGCTATCTGCACACATATGTGTTATGGATGGCTCCTTAAGTTGACACAATATATCATTCATATCAAGTGTTTATATTTGATAAAGATCAATTCCATCTATAATCAAGACTTCAAACACATTCTAAAGATGAGATTTTAAATTACAGTCAATGCTATAAGCAATCAAGTTCATCAACTCAGAGATGTCAGAAAAATCCAACACAACTTTTGCTCCGGGCCACACTGACCTGAAATTTTAGTTTATCTCCAGAGGGTGCATCAGGATGATGTAATTTTGCTAGAAGTCTGTATTCTGTTGTTATTTGCTCAATGCTAGCTGATCTGCTACAGTTGAGAATAGAGTAATAACATTCTGTCCCTCTTTCATCAATACATTTAAATGACATTGCTGCATGTATTGTTTGATGTGATTGATCATTGATGCAGTGAAACAAACAACTTTCAATGAAGTAATCTAACCCACACACTATACTCCACTATTCTATTGACAGTTTCAAGATTAAAAAAATCTCTTCTTCAGGAACTTTATATAGTGCAACACAACATTCTGAGATTAATGTGAAGTGATGTTTGAAAGTATGAAAATCAAAATAAAATGTTAAAACACAAAAATGAATTCAAAGCCGCTCTGACCGAGTCAATCCTAGAATGCTTCACCTAGGCCGGCTTGTTGTCATACCGGTAGTTCCGACAAAAACACAAAAACACAATATATAAATGAACCCATGGTGAAAACCTAAGAATAAACTCTCTAAAAAGCATCTAATAACTCAATGAAAAAATAACAATTCTACAAATGCACCTACAGCTACTTTATCATCAAAATGAGGTTTACCTACAGTCTACACAATGAAAAGAACAATGGTCATGGTACAGTTTTAACACCGAAAAAGGCAATATACTTATATGAAAAAAACATAATCATTGCTGCATGTAATTGACACTATAAATCAACATGATTTAAGAATTTGAGAATTTTTGTGTTTCACTGAAATGATCAATCACTTCAAACATGATTTAAACATCTTCTTTTTACTTTTAGATTTAAACATGTCAAATATACATGAAATAAAAAATAAAGAGCACATCAACAATGAGCACATCAACAATCAACAATGCTTGCAAGAAATAAACTTCAAAAATAAGCTTCAAAATTAAACTGAAAATATGAACTGGATCTTTTTTTATTTATGCTTGCCAGACGTTGCCTGCCCCATATTTTTTCAAGTCGGGGCGCGCGCGCTTTGCGCGCGCGAGGGGGCCAGGCAACGCCTGGCAAATTTATGCAATGACGCATCAATAATTAAAGATATATCTAGATGACAAAATCTGCAATAAGTTTTATGCAGGATCGAATTTTGAAGCCAATAATTTTATAGAAATAATTAATCATATCATTTGCAATAAACAATTTCTATTCATGCATAAGTTCTGCTTTTGCATTTTTTGCTAAACACGTATACCCCTGTTATCGTCGCGCGGCGCGCTTCACACAACTATAATGCGGGCTTAGGAAGCATTTTTTATTTAAATATATAATTGCGTTGCTAAACACGTATATTCCTGTGTGGCTCGCGCGGCGCGTACATGACACGCCTATGCGGCCGCGGGCTTAGCACTTAGGAAAGAATTGCTCCGCGCGAGCGAGGCCAGAGTTCTTTCGTTCTTAATCCTGCGTAGGTGTGTGCACGCGCCGCCTTCCTAAGCCCGCATGGCATAGTTGTGTACGCGCCGCGCGACGATAACAGGGGAATACGTGTTTAGCAACTCGCCGCGCACTTCCAGGGGTATGGTTATACGTATCCAGCCCCAGCTGATGAAATTGAATTCGAAAGTACGGCAGAGTGAATTGTAGGATGTTACCCTACCCTCCGCCGCGCACGCAACGTTTTGCAACACGACCCTCCAAACCTCCGAGTGTTGCGCGCAGGGATGGTGGATGGGAGAAATCCATCAACAGAGTTCCCCTAACCATGAACCAGGGGTGCGCGGCTTGCCGCGCCGCGCACCCCGTGCGCGAAACCAGGGCACTGGTTAGGGCAATCAACAGAGTGAATGATTTGAATGAACGCCAAAAATTTTAGACTTACCTTACGAGACATATTTAAAAGGTACGATATTTGGGGATTTTTCAAAAAAATCCCCATATTTTCGTACCCCCAAAATTTCGATCCCCAAAATTATTTCCCCCAAATTAGTTAATTGCGGGGTTGTCTTTTGACTTGCTAAACACGTATATCCGTGTGGCTCGCGCGGCGCGTACACACACCTATGCGGGCTTAGGAATCTTTTGACAAACAGTGCATAAAATATAGAATTCCCAGACAAATTTCAATAAATATATCAGTGCAGAAGGGCTCAAATTATATAAAGTGCAGTAATTCCAAATAAAACCTTCTACACTTGACTCGTGAAGGAATCTTGTACTGGAAATTCTACTGCATCGATCGCATCAGTGATATTGGCCTTTCTAAAGTTCTGATTTATTCCCAAAAGTAACCCTATTTTTTCGAATTTGAAAAAAAGGCGAAAATCCCCTAATTCAATTTGGGGTACGAAATTTGGGGAACCCCCAAAATTTCGATCCCCGGAATTATTGTCCCATGTTATTTTGTCTTGTAAGGTATATTAGACTTAGAGGACTTTAGTCACGTGGAGTTGGGAAATAACAAAAACCAAACGTGATTTTACGACAAATTTCTTATAACATATTGGACTATCAAAGCACACAACATTTTAAAAATCATTTGTGCTCACATGTCTTAATAAACGAACGTTTAATTAACAAAAGTTTAATCATATTTGAAAATTAGTCACCCATAACCGGGTAAGGAAGACATGGGATGGAGGTGTAAACTGCTCCTTATTAGAAAGTGCAGAGTACAAAATTATGCGAATTATGAATTGACGCAGCTCTACTGCAACAAAGTTTTAATATACCACTTATCCGTTTGGAAGGTAATATATATCTACAAGAATAATTTACAAATACACGGACATTGATCAAATTTTGTAACATGCAATGACGAGTGCATTAATTAATTCAAACTCATAATAATTTGGCCGTATCAATCGTAAGGCAAAACTGAAGAAGAGAAATTATATTAAATTACCTAGAGAGAGAGAGAGAGATTATTGCAGCAATACTTATTAAATATCGAGTAAAATTAAAATACCCTTATTTCCATTAAACATCGAAACATATTGCAGGTCTATGATATATAATACGCCGAGCCACCTCCACGCAACCATTTCTGTAAATCTGCAGCCGTTGTGAGAGCGTCCCGAGCCTTAGCTGCACATCTGGCAGCCAGGTCGGTTATTCGCACTGATGTCATCCGTCTTGTCAACCACAATGGACGAGCCCCGGGTACCTCCTCTTTGTCGTCGTTTTCAAGCTGTCGTTGGGACACAATGTGGTGGATTTCTGAAACAAGCATGGAATCAGGAAAACTATAAGCAATTTCTTGAATTTCACAATGTCCAAATATTATAATTATTATTTTGAAAATAGCTAATATTATTACATATTATGCTCATAAAGATAATAATATGCCAATTTCGTATCCTAACTAGACTCATATTCATAATATTCTGCATAAATACACATATCTATGCAAAAGTGAAGATAAGATTGAATTTGGCGTTGGGCAATCTAGCACGACGATGTCTCCTTCAGTCTGTGAGGAATTCATTATTCTAAGATAAAGAATGTGTGTTTTATTTGCGTAGTAGGACATTTTGATGAGTAGGACATTTTAACATTTTATCTCACGACACTTCATCTCCCAGCCTTGACCCTAACCTTAACCCTAACTCAGACCCCAAACTTTGCTCAGGGTTGAAATAATACGCGATAGAGTGTCGTGAGATCTTATCTCTGTTCCCCGATTGTTGGTATAATTGAATATCGGATTAACTCGGCTTCCCCTCGTTTAATAAATGCATCTCAATGCTGCCCTACAGACAGCATGCCAGTCCGTGTGTGTATCGTAGGAGCTGGTCCTAGTGGTATGGCAGCTCTAGGAATGTTCAAGAAGTTAGAGTCCCAAGGAGAAGCGTGCGAAGTGACGGTTTACGAGAAGCAGGATGCGCCAGGGGGTCTCTGGAACCTAACTTGGAGAACAGGTTTGTAGTGCACTCTCCGGTTATATCAGAGACCCCGCCTATGATCAATAAATAAACACATCCTACCTTATCTGTCAATAACTCTCTCTTATAATCCTCTCTCAAATCAACCAATTAAACTACTCACTCCCTACCGTATATCCTTATCTATCGTATATACCTATCAAAAACAAACACGTCTCCTTTCTCCCAGGGTTGGATCAGTACGGAGAAACCGTCCACAGCTCAATGTACCGGGACCTCTTCTCAAACGGTCCTAAGGAGGTTCTGGAGTTCCCGGAATACTCCTTCCTCGAGCACTTCGGCAAGGAAATCCCCTCGTGCCCTCCCCGGGCTATTCTTCAGGATTACTTGCAGGGCTACTGGAGATTCCTGGGCATTGAGCGCAGTGACGTGCTCGTTAAACACAGTGTCAAGGAGGTTTCCTACGACGATGTCAAGAAGATCTTCTCCGTGACCGTGAAGGACTTGGTGGAAAACCAGGAGTCCAGCCAGGAGTTCGATAAGGTCCTGGTCGCTTCCGGACACTTCTCCACGCCTCACGTCCCCACCTTTCCGGGGATTGAGTCGTTTGAGGGACGCGTCCTTCACGCTCACGACTTTAGGAACGCTAGAGAGTTCACGGGGAAGAACTGCCTGCTGATAGGTTCCAGTTTCACTGCTGAAGACGTTGCCCTGCAACTCTACAAGTTCGGAGCCAAGTCCGTGACTATTTCCTGGCGTAGTCAGCCCATGGGCTTCGCGTGGCCGGATACTGTGAAGGAAGTACCGCTCCTGACCAAGGTGTCCGGCAAGACATGCTACTTCAAGGACGGACATCAGGAGGAGGTAGATGCTATCATCCTCTGTACCGGGTACCGACATAGCTTCCCCTTCATGGCACCGGACATCCGGCTAGAAGCTACCAACACCTTCAACCTGCCACACCTGTACAGGAACTGCCAGTGGTACGGAACCAGGCCCGGGACTAAGGATACGGACGGGAGTCTCTTCTACCTCGGGATGACTAACCAGTTCTACACCTTCACCCTCTTCATGATGCAAGGTCTCTGGTCAGCGCATGTTGTCAAGGGTCTCCTCACAGTGCCCTCCCGCGAGGAGTGTGTCGCTCAGATAGAGGAGTATCTGGAGCAGGACAAACTCCTGAACACCTGCCACAAGATGATAGACAACCAGGCGCAGTACATGGAGCGTCTAAGAGCAGACATCGGGCACCAGGTCTGTCTGACAGGGAGTGCTACAGTACTCAAGAGGTGGGACCAAGACAAACGCCAGGACATCCTCACCTACAGGGATAAGGCTCACGAGAACATCTTCACGGGGGTTGTCTCCCCTGTCCTTACGGAACCCTGGGTAAAACTCCTGGATGATTCTCCGGGCACGTATCTTGGTAGGGAGTGTGTGGAGGACAACCCATCACGTGATTAGGGAAACCAGACAGTCTTTGGTGGGAAATACGTCGATGAGAACAGTTTTTTATCGCTCACTATAATTTTAACATTAATCAGTAAAAATAATTTTGTAAAAATGGTTTTATAAAAATGGTTTTTAAGAATGGTTTTGTGAAAATGGTTTTGTAAGAATGGTTTTTAAGAATGGTTTTCTAAAAAATGGTTTTATAAAAATGGTTTTTAAGAATGGTTTAGTGAAAATGGTTTTGTAAGAATGGTTTTTAAGAATGGTTTTGTAAGAATGGTTTTGTAAGAATGGTTTTTAAGAATGGTTTTGTAAAAAATGGTTTTCGAAAAATGGTTTGTTAGAATGGTTTTGTGAAAATGGTTTTGTAAGAATGGTTTTAAAGAATGGTTTTTAAGAATGGTTTTGTAAGAATGGTTTTTAAGAATGATTTTGTAAAAAATGGTTTTCTAAAAATGGTTTGTAAGAATGGTTTTGTAAAATTGGTTTTGTAAAAATGGTTTTTAAAAATGGTTTTTAAAAATGGTTTTTAAAAATGGTTTTTAAAAATGGTTTTTAAAAATGGTTTTGTATTGTAAGAATTTGTAAGAGTTGAAATTTTATCTTGATACTCGATAGCACCAGGTTCTGATGATTCGGGCACCATACCGTTAAATCAGAACATCGGTGAGATTCCCTGGAACGGAGCTTCGTTGCTGCTCCCGAGGCCGTAGTCTGTAGATTAGCTTGCTAATACTACAGCGATGGTGCGTTAAGACCAGAAGCAACAAGTAGGCTGCCAACTTATGCTCTTGGAGTATAAGAACAATGTGCAACCTAACAGACTAGCGCTGTATCAGCCATTAGTCTTTTCTCTTAAAGTCAATAGTTCTTTGTGCTTTCAGCCGGATGAGAACTAAAAATCCTCCAGATCTACCAGTGAGGTCCCAATCTGTCACACTAAATTCAAGTGATATTGGGGAATTTTGTTCAGCAGTTTGAAGTAGGGCTTCTTTGCCCTGCGGAAGCTCTGCCAAAATTTTAAATTTCACTACTCAAAAACATAGAATAAATTGAATCTGTACAATCCTCTACGAATCATTATAACTTAAATTTGATTGTAGAAAACAGTATTGTCAAGTTAAACACAGAAATATACAAATAACTAGTACAAATATGCATAAGAATATAATTAATTAATCAAGAAATAATTAATTAATTAACCTTAATTAGTTTAAATGATATACAAGTATATTTACAAAATAAAATAAAAAATAAAAATAAATAATACTGTATCAGATTACTAATCCTCTAAAAGTAATCTCTTACTCAGTACTGGGAAAGATATATATATGGAATAAAAATAAACACAAAAAACATGGTTGAGAAAATAATGAAATGGTGTAACCAAAACTCACTAGAAATCAGCACACTTAAAACAAAAGTAATTTTCTGGTCTACAACCAGGGAAAATAAACACCCAAAATCAATCAAACTTGATGGTCACAAAATTGAGATATCAAAAACAGTAAAATACTTAGGAATAACAATTGATAATAAACTAAAATGGAATGATCACATCGAGAATGTAGTCAAAAAGAGTAAAAAGGCTCTTTTTGCCACAAAAAGAACAATAGGTAGCAAATGGGGAATATCTCCACAACAAATGCTCTGAATATACAAGACAATCATCATACCGATTATAAGTTATGGATCTATTGTTTGGGCAATGAACCTAACAAAATCACAAATAGCTAAAATAACTCCTATACAAACTATGGCACAACATATGAAAACAAGGTGTAAAATTAGCACTCCCAAAGTACTCCTAAATTTACTCCTTAATGGCACCAATTGAGTTAAAATTAGAAGAAACAGCTTTAAAAAGAGCATTAACTCTCAAGACTGAAAGACACTGGAACATGAATAACTATAAAAATGAAAAAATACAATCAACACAAGAAATAATTGATTGGAAATTAAAAAATGTGATAAAAATTGACCCAAACCCAATTTCAGACAAAATTAGTCCTTTCTCAATCTTAAACAAAACATACAAAATCAACATTGAAAACAGGGACAGTATACAAGTGAAAGAATGTGAATCAAACCTTCTAATCTTCACAGATAGGTCAAAAAAAATGAAAAAGGCAACACAGGAATCGGTATAACATTCAGTGAAGAAGAAATAAATGAGGTAGCAGAACCACTCCCAACACACACCAGCATTTACCAAGCAGAAGCAATTGCCATATGGAAAGCTAGCGAAATCATACGAAACAAAAACTTAAGTAATTTAAATATCGAATTCTACTCAGATTCACAAGCAGTACTTAAGTCTCTAATGAACAAACATACAAAAAATGAATTAATAAAAATGTGCCATAACTCACTTAATGAGCTTGGAGGAAATAACACAGTCAATCTCAACTGGATACCTGGCCACGTAGGTCATGAAGGAAATGAAATAGCTGACTACCTTGCTAAGAAAGGTTCCCTAAAACAAGTATCAAATCCGCTATATAATAAAGCACCATTCACAACATTTATTAATATCATTAACAAACACTACCATAGATCAATAGAAAACAGATATATATATAGTGATATAAGCTGTGAGGCTAAGATACTTACATCTGGTTTAGTCAAAGCTTATAAATACAGGACAAATAAAATGACAAACAAAATCTTAACACTAAACTATGAGAAAATAAGTACTTTAATTAAAATATTATCCAATCATAACAACCTAAACTATCACATGACAAAAACAAAACAGAGTTATAATGAACACTGTGAATACTGTACAGAAGTAATGAAATACGTTGACTACAACTGGGAAGAGAACTGCCTAAAAACAGCGCATCATATACTGTGTAAATGCTCTTATTTCAGCAATAAAAAGAAAAAGAAATATTCAACAAATACCAATTTGATAGCATTGACGATCTGCAAAGTAGTCATCTAATCAAAAAAAATGATAAAATTTTTCAACAACACCAATATTTTGAAAGAAAGCCACAAATAAAAAAAAAGCCTTTCCCCCAACAGAACACTATCTCACAAAACTAACAAACGTAGAAGCACACCTACACAAGGTAATAATAATAAAAGACGACGATACACCAGCTGATTCAAGAAAATAATGGAAGGAGAGCAGGAGGGTCCTGACATTTCGATAATCACCACTCAAAATGAAATCCGTACCACTTTTTAAATACACTTATGTTACCGAAGGCAACCCAGCTCACGCCTTCAAAACTACACTTACCTTTATGACTTTTGACCGACCCATGGCAATGTGGACAGAGAGAGTAAATCTATTTTCTGTGCTTTGGACAGGGATATAGTTGACTCAAACTGTAGTGTGCAGCAGTAAAAGGCGGCTTGTCTGGCCTAACACCCGGACCCCCATTGCTCAGTGAAGTTCACCAAGCCAATGTCACTGAAATGCTGTTCCCAATAAAGCCAGAGCACCCAGTGGGTACCAGTGGCAACTTGCCGTCGCTATAAGTGGTGTCCCGTGGCCCCAGTGCTGGCAGTGCCCTTAAAATTTACTGTCCCCTTACTTCCGAGTTTGGGGAACCTACAATACAATACAATACAATACAATACTCGATAGCAAAAATTTGAACTCATTTTGGAGGGGGATTATTAATTATAAAAAGGTGTTTAGAGTTGCAAATATTTCATATTTAACTTTTGAAGCTGGTATTATACCAGCTCTATCATAAATTGATAACATTATAGCATCATATTTTTGATCAAATGGCAGCAATTGCGTGATTGTTGCCTGTAGTATGAAATGGGAAGTTTTTTATGTAAAAAGACGTGGGAGCTAGAGGTAGGAGGCAAAGGAGTAAGAGGGAGAGAATGGGTAAAGGAGCTCGTTACCTTAGGAGGTGTATTTATGGAGGTTGTAATTTGGGGATTTTTCGGAAAAATCTCCATATTTTTACCCACCATGACAGTTCAAAATGACGTCATTATCATGTGTTAACTAGAGTAATGACTCGAGAAAGATCCCCAAATTACAACCTACCAAATTTGTAAACACCAAAATTTTATTCCACATAAATACACCTCCTAAGGTAAATTAAATTATTTTCGACTGATTCTGTGGCTGGAACTGCTGCCCCCTGCTTGAGGAACATATTATTATTGAATCATGGAGAATTGGTACCAGGCTTAACTGATGTTAGAACCATGAACTTGTCTCAACGGGTTTCAAAGGAAACAGACGTTCAGACAACCTAATTATAAATGGCAAGAGTCAAGATGATAAGTCAAGATGGTAAATCAAAATGACTCCGTAAAATTTATCTCAAGTTGAGTATAACTAATAATATCTTTTTTTTATATATTTTTTAAGTAGAAATCTCCGAAAAATTAGTGCATATGATCCGAGCACAACGCGAGGCTTAAAAGCTTTATTTTTTGTTCACTGCATTCCTGACCAATCAGTTTATATTATGCTCTCGAACTACACTCGGCGCCTTATAAGTTTACCCATAGGGTCGCAAAATCGTCAAGACATTGACCAATCAGCGAACGGGTTTGCAGTCAACTTGCGCGCTGATTGGCCAATGTCAAATGGACCTGTGGGTAAACTAATATGCTCACGAACTACCATTGTTAGCAATTTCCCTTCTGTCAGAGCCACCAGTTGAAATACCACTAATTTTAGTAGTAATAACGTGAGAGTATATAGGATTATTATTATAAGTATTAGTGAAATTACGTTGGTCTCTGGTGAGCGAAAGAAGATACGCGAGTTCGTAACAAGTAACTGTGATAGAGTACAATTACATAAAACAGTAATAACAGTCTCGTAGATCACAGAGGTCTCACCGATAGCACTGCCTCAAATTGCTTTATAGAGTTCCCTTCAAGCCTCCCCTTGTAGTACACTCCTTGTAGTGTCGTCCCGAGAGAAAAGCTCTAGCTAAAGCTGCCTCCCGTGTCCTGGGATTATTAAACCCAGCACAGAGCGACTATTGCTCACGTGAGCACGTGTTCTACTTTGGTTGGTTCCAACCCTATGATTGGACCCTATTGCTTTGTGTCTCATCGTGATTGGTTCTCCTTCAGTTGCTTTGAAACTGCTAAATTCTCAAATACGCTCGATTCCAATATTATTGATTGATGTTGACCTCTTAGAATCGGTCCGAAGAGAATATATTTATTTCCAATTGTCTGAACTCAATTTCTTTGGCGCCTAACCCTTGTAAAACAAAGGATTGATTATTTTAAGAGTTTCTTCTATAGCGAATTGACTGAAGCAGAATTGGCGCACCGTGTAATTGCAAAATATAATAAGCTCTAAGTTTAATAATATTAATAGCAAAATATTACTGAGAGTGTAGAGATTAAATGGGTCCAGTTCATAGCTTTGTCAACAATCTAAATTGGTGTACGCATTTGAGACTAAAATGTAGTGCTCAAAATTTTAACACCACCCTCCCGCTTTTTCTTTAGCTGACACTCCCTTCCGTATTTTTGTTTCACGGGGACACCCTGTTTGGGGGGATTGTGCCGAGAGCTAAATGGTTGAACCACATGCCTATTTTTTTACCTAACTGGTAAGCCAAAATTTTGACACACCCACCCACCAGATAGGTTCTTACCACCAGATAAGTTCTTACCACCAATAAGTTCTTACCCTAATTGGTTGGTCAAAATCGACGACAACCACCCACCTAATTAATGTTGATTTCATACTGTTATATTATGATGTTATGATCTCAATTAAATATCATAAATTATCGAGACTTAATTCCGTATGGCTGAACGTACATTTCTTCTCCCATCTCATGATTATCACTTGCAATCCTATTTTAAACTTTTGAGGTTCCAAACCAAACAACTTTCTGTTCAATATAGCTATATAGTTCTACATCACAACCAACACACTATCGATACGGCAGTACCACGAAAATAACACAGAATCATAATAAAGAATGAACAGTACCTATTAATTTCACTATCATTCGAGTGCCTATGCCATAAAACCCATCAACGTTATGGTTAGACGACAGGTTTATAGATTATAGTTCGAAATTGATAAGGTCACATAATGTTGACTATTGAGTTATTGATTATGTGTGAGTGATAAATATGTACAAAATACAGTATACATGGCAATCAAAGCACAACTCACTTTCTTGTATCATGCGTTTAGGTCTGAAAACAGCCACTTAGGTAACCGAATCTAACTGGTTCAATGGTTGGGTGGGCTTTTTTGGCAGACAATTTTATCAGTTAGGTTCGAGACCCTAACTGGTCGAGCCCGCTGGGTCACCCACCCCTTAACTGGTATGTGGTCCAACCATTTAGCTCCCGCCCCCACCACCTGTCTATGGTATTTGTTATTTATAATTATTAGCGACCCAGTGATGAATTGTAGAATGAGGGGGATTCGATGTGGAGGTTGGAGGATTGATGTCTGCCGCAGCTAGTGGAAGGGTAGTGGAAGGGTAGTGGAAGGGGAGAGGGAGGGGTAGGTGGGAAGGAAAGGTGGGAGAGGGAAGGTAGTGGAAGGAGAGGAGGTGAGGGGGAAGGGGGAGGGGGATGGTGGGAAGGGAAGGTGGGAAGGGAAGGTGGGAAGGGTGGGGGAAGGGAGGGAGGGGGATGGGTAGTGGGGGAGGTGGGGAGGGAACGAGGGAAGGAAAGGTGGGAGGGGAGGGTGGGAGGGGGAGGTTGGAAGGGAGTGTGGGAGGGGAAGGTGGGAAGGGAAGGGAGTGTGGGAGGGGAAGGTGGGAGGAGAAGGGAGTGTGGGAGGGGAAGGTGGGAAGGGAAGGGAGTGTGGGAGGGGGAGGTTGGAAGGGAGTGTGGGAGGGGAAGGGAGTACGGGAGGGGAAGATGGGAAGGAAAGGTGGGAGGGGGAAGTTGGAAAGGAGTGTGGGAGGGGAAGGGAGTACGGGAGGGGAAGGTGGGAAGGGAACGTAGGAGGTCAGGGATGACATCATCTGAGCTTGTGGAAGAGGAGGAGGGAAAGGTGGAGAGGGTCGTTCATTTCTCAAAAGTAATCAAAAACATTGCCTTAACACATGGGATGAAGGCTCATATGATTGAAATAACACCGTTCCCTCTTGGAACATCATTCCATGAGAAATTACAAAAGCAGGCAATAAAGTCTCTAAATTCAATGAATATTGCGCATATAACTCTGAAGGTCTTTATTTCTTTTGATTCTCGCGATTTCCTACAACCACGATGATCTACAAGAAACTCCTACTGGTTACAGCAACGATACAACTCCTTGAGCTATGTTATAGTGATGGACTTGGTGGAGCTTACTGCAAATTCTCTGACATAAAGCTCGTCGCTCTCTTCAAACAGTTCGAGGGAAGATGTCTGATGCAAGGGTATGAAACTACTTTATCAGGGTGCAGGTCACAAGGTGACTCTACACAACTCGACGAGCAGGGGATACAGAAATGTAAGAAGTTCGAGAGGCAACTTGAAAGATGCGAAGTGGGTTGTGAAGGTGGATGGGGTGACTGGGGTGACTGGTCTTCATGCTCTGGAATGTGTGGTGGAGGGCAAAGGAGCAGGAAACGATCGTGTGACAACCCCACTCCGATTTATGACGGAAAAGACTGCGATGGGGAAAATGTGCAGACAGAGCAATGCAACACACAGGCCTGTTCAGTGGATGGAGGATGGGGAAGCTGGAGCAGTTGGTCTTCCTGTTCTGAAAACTGTGGTGGAGGGCAAAGGAGCAGGAAACGAAGTTGTGACAGCCCCAGGCCTGCTAATGGAGGAAAGCAATGTAGTGGAGATAATGTGCAGACTGGACAATGTAATACACAGACCTGTGGAGTAAAGTACACAATCGCTCACAAAACTGGAAATGGGGCGACTGACACTGGAGGATATGCGGGATACATGTTCACCATTATTGGTACAAGAGGGGAAACCAGTTCACATGACTGTCAAGCAAGAAGATACAAAACTGTCATTGGAGGCTGCACTTTTTATGATACTGCAGGCATCGGGGAAATCAAAGCTGTAAAAATACACAATGCAGGAGACAGGTATTGGCGTTTTGAATGGCTCACAGTCAATGGTCTTCAAGCCGGAACCCAAGGTTTGCATAGAGGTGGAACAGAAGTGCTTCCTCTCCACAATGATCGGGACTCACATCGGTATGATATCGCATTTAAAACTGGAAGTGGAGCTACAGATCGAGGACAATATAAAGGATATATTTTCACCATAATTGGCACAAAAGGAAGAACCACTCCGCATGAGTGTACATCAAACAGAGATCATGGTACACTTGGAGGGTGCACTATTTATGATAATGTAGATGTAGGAAAAATTACACAGGTCAAGATACAAAGTTCAAATGCCCAGTATTGGAGTTTCGAGTGGCTCACAATCAATGGTGATCGATTTGGGAGAGGGGCTGTGTGGAGAGGGGGAACAAAATACATTAGTTCCTCCACCTGATTGAATATTGTGATTGTCAAACTCTTTGGGATGGACATACGACTCATACGCAGCTTTACATTCCACAAAGAAGATTGAAGATATCAGTATTTCAATTTCAATTCTTTTTCTTATCACTATTTTTGGGGATTATTGCATTAGCTAATTGAGTTTTATTTGGCCTTAATATCTACAAATATCATCAAATTTACATAATACTAGTGCGTTTCATAATGATTTGCATGTAAGCAATAAATGCCTGTCAGAATAATGAAACTGAAAAACGACTATCACAACTTGTAATATGAACCAATGTGGTATTTGCTGCTCGGCAAGGTTCTAGGAGCTTTAGAGGATTTTAAACTGATAATAAAGTACTGGAGCATGTTATGCCGCCATCACCTGTATCCTCTAGAGTGATAGAAATCACTCTATATCTTATGTGCTAACAAGTTAGACTCATGAGGACTTCACCATGTTGTAGAGCTTAAAATTTGATTTAAAAGAAGTAAAGCGAACTAATAAAATTTTCATTTTTTAGAGAAAGGGCTTGGTCCCCGAAAGTCCAAAGTCGAAATTGCCAAGTCAAAGCCTCCTGAACGGTTTTGGGTCATTCCCCCCTTTAAAACCTTCAAACCCTTTGGCTCATTTGGTTCTCATCCTTCCATTTGAAAATTATGGAAGGCCCATTTTGTCTGGTGAAATCAGCCAAAATTGGACACTGGGACTTATAAAAGTTCAAGGTTTGAGTCATTTACGCAATTTTAAAATTTTCGATTTTGTGACGAAAAGGGCGTGGCCCGGCGTCCCCGAAAGTCCAAAGTCGCCAAAAATTTGCACAAGTCATCTCCCCAATGCCCTACAACCCTGAACCGGTTTTGGAGTCATTCACCACCTTTAAACCCTTCAAAATCCCCGTTCTCATTTGGTTCTCATTTGGTTCTCATCCTTTCCACGACCTTTCCAAATCCTTTCCAAATGGGCGAATTCACTTACTCCGACGACGCGCAAAAACACGATTTTTTCTGAAATCGAATTTTATAAAAACGAATTCTGATGTTGGCGTACATGAAACACCATACTTATGAGCCATGTAATATATATTATTCCCAATGTCATACGGTGATACTATTTCATGATATTTTGTTATTGAATTCCTAAAATATCGCCGGCTGAGTTCAAAACAATCTGAGTGCAAAAAAATCCTATCTCCATTTTTTGTGTACAGCCTCCTGAAAGGCCCCTCTACCCTTTAGAATCGATTTCAATATCATAGCATGCTATTTAGGCATGTTATACAATTTTGAAAATTATCTTAAATCCACCTTTTAAATATTTTGAGTGTAAGAAAAGCCTAAGGTACCTTAAGATAATTGATAGATTGATATGCAAAATAATTGATTCCAACCAAGGAGATAGGATACTTTATCCTTGACAAGTATCCTATATTCCAGTCATGTTAGAATATTTTTGTCGGTCGTTCTACTTAACACCTATATTAAATTTGGAGATAGGATACCTAGATGCAAAACATCTTAAGCAAAACTTTTACACAGCATTGTAATACGTAATAGTGTTATTATTGTCCCATTAATACTTAAAAGCTTACCTTTAACCTAAAGCTTGAAAAGACTAGGTACGGTATGATTACTCTATCTATATTCCAATAAGCATCATGGACAAGACAGGTATGTTCTTTTTAAAGTTTTAAAAAGGTCGCAGGTGTAACTTTGTTCTTTGATAATGAGACTGGGGCACTTCGATGGGTCTGTTAAGTGTTGTGCCTTGTGGTACAACCAGGTTATCAATCTCTCCTGAGGCTTATATCACTCGACTTCACCAAAGGGTATTCAAATAAACGACCCCACTCGGATGGCACCTCGTGGAATTAAAACGGATAACCACTCTACCTCAATTCATAAGTAGTTCATGAGGGAGAGTGTCGTGTTAGCAATCAACAGGTTGCTGGTTTGATTCCCACCCTGACTACTGAGAGGGTTCTTACCTACAAACGCACACGGTTCACTCAACTGTGGGGGATTGTAGCCCAAAAAAACCTAGCCCAAGATCCCAAATTTAGGGTAGGGCTTGTTTTTTTAAATGTTTTTTTAGGTTTGGATTTTTTGAACTTTACGGACATTTCACATCAATGTGTTATTTGTGTTACTCACATGTTCTGGTAATTTGGTAATCTGTCGACGCACACTTACCGGTCGGTTAACGGTCGGTTATCGGTCGGTTACCGGTCAGTTAATGGTCGGTTAACGGTCGGTTAACGGACGGTTACCGCCCACGGACAGTTACCGGTCGGTTAACGGACACTTAACGGACGGACAGTTACCGGTCGGTTATCGGTCGGTTACCGGTCACTTAACGGACGGTTACCGCCCACGGACAGTTACCGGTTGGTTAACGGTCGGTTACCGGTCACTTGACGGTCGGTTAACGGACGGTTACCGCCCACAGACAGTTACCGGTCCTTTAACGGTCGGTTAACGGTCACTTAACGGACGGTTACCGCCCACGGACAGTTACCGGTCGGTTAACGGTCGGTTACCGGTCACTGAACGGTCGGTTACCGGTCACTGAACGGTCGGTTAACGCCCACAGACAGTTACCGGTCCTTTAACGGTCACTTAACGGTCGGTTAACGGACGGTTAACGCCCACGAGCAGTAACCGGTCGGTTAGCGGTCGGTAACCGATCACTTAACGGTCGGTTAACGGACGGTTAGCGCCCACGGACAGTTACCGGTCGGTTACCGGTCACTTAACGGTCGGTTAACGGACGGTTACCGCACACGGACAGTTACCGGTCGGTTACCGGTCATTTAACGGTCGGTTAACGAACGGTTACCGCCCAAGGTCAGTTACTGGTCGCCAAAGGCCGTTTTAAGCATCTCAATTATTTTTCCAGACCCTCAAACCCCCTCTCTTCAGTCAGCAATTGCAAACCCTCTCTCCATTCGGATGCTACATGATTATGTAATTAGTTAAAGACCAATTTTAATGCTTTAATGGCACTTATTAGATGGTGATGTATAATATATTTCCATTGACAAACACCTTATAAATATAGTATATGGCACATCGTTTAACTGATGAGTAAGAAATTGCCATCAGTTTATCATGGTTAAGTGAATGTTGCACTAAGTAGGAAATTTTAACATTTAAATTATATGAATTAGCCAGGCCCCATTACGCCGCATCAGCTAATAAAACAAAGTTTAAATCAATTATACGGTAAAATACGATATTATATATCTTAATCAAAAATTCGTCTCATCAGTTCAGGGATTTCCTTGCTGAAGTTCTGTATGATGGAAGGACCAGTTCTGGTAAGGTTTCGCTTCTTCACCCACAAGAAAGCAAGAATACACACTGAGCAATCGCCATGCTAGAGGAGTTTGATCGGCTTTGTCCAGTTCTAAGCCGCATGTGCTTCTTGGCATGAAACCATATGCCCTCACAGGTGTTGGTGTGCACACCAGCGAGTGGGTCCACGAAGCCTCTTCTGTGGTTGACCACCAGATGGGTGAAGCCATGCTGAGAAAGGGAGCCGTCTGTCAGGATGACAGTTCCTGCTTAAACTTACTTCTTGATGAGACGGATGAGTGTGTATTTGTCTCGCCTGTTCCCTAGACACTCAACAAGGAAACAGTCCCCGCTGTTCCGACAGCAACCACCAAGCACCCACTTCCCCTTAACACGTCGTCCCTTAGTATACTTCCTCTTCCCGAATTTGGATTCGCATCAACCTCCAGGACATGTCATGTACTCGTAGTAGAACTGAAGAGATGAGAACTGCACTGACGATTAAAGGAAATTATGAAGCTGAAAGGATTTCTCTGCTCCGGAAAAGGTGCTATTTTTTAATGATACAAAAAAATCCTCGTGAAATCCCCATGTTCCTATCGTGAGATTTCACACCTTCATGTTATGGCACAACGACATTACTAGCTATAAACGTCTATACGTGATGAAATTGGTGTTTCCCACCTTACTAAACTAGAGGTTACTTCTCGTTTAGTTTTTTATTTTATTTGTAAACGATAGTTTATCAATTAGATAATATGCTAGTTAATTAATATATAACGCATTCAATTGATTATGACACTAACCGGCCGTTAAGTGACCGGTTACTGACCGTTATCCGACCGATAACTGCCCGTGGGCGTTAACCGTCCGTTAACCGACCGTTAAGTGACCGTTAACCGACCGGTAACCGACCGGTAATTGTCCGTGGGCGGTAACCGTCCGTTAACCGACCGTTAAGTGACCGGTAACCGACCGTTAACCGACCGGTAACTGTCCGTGGGCGGTAACCGTCCGTTAACCGTCCGTTAAGTGACCGGTCAGTGACCGGTAACCGACCGGTAACTGTCCGTTCGTAAAGTATCCGTCAACCGACCTGTAACTGTCCGTGGGCGGTAACCGTCCGTTAACCGACCGTTAACCGACCGTTAAGTGACCGTTAAGTGGTCGGTAACCGACCGGTAACCGACCAGTAACTGTCCGTCGACAGATTACCAAGTTGCCCATGTTCTTATTGATACTCAATGGTTTCCAATCGTTACAGATGGCTTAAATCAATATTTTAAGGACTTTCAATTAGCATTTTAGGAGCATTTTAAGAGCCCTCAGTGCTTTTTGATAAGGATCAACGGAAAAACATGATATAGCACGGGACCTTGGTCCAGCAGAAGAAAGAAATATAATTACAGTCTTATTACATAAAATACAGTAATGTCAGACCGTTAGGCAATCACAATGATTACCTAAGAAAATTAATAATCTAAAATGAGAAATCGGACCCTGAAAAATATAGGGAAAGTTGCAAAAAGAAATTATATCCCCTGGAAAAACTGATGAAAAACTTCCATTCACCAAAATAAAGTCCATGTCAAATACAAAATGCTAATAGTCAGCGATGCTGGTGAGCGGGTCTATCTTGGGGGTGGAGGTGAGTTTTCTTCTATTGTGGCCTGGTGTTGATGTTGGGGACTGTCCTTCGTCTTCGAGAAGCTGATGATCCGGTCCTTTCTGATGGTGTGATAGCACTCTGGCTCTTCTCTGATTTTCCTCCTCAGATTGTCAACAAGTTCTTTGTGGGCTTTCCTCTCTTCTTCAGATCTGTCTGGGCTGATGTACACTGAATTGTATCCCTTGTTTCCTCGTAACAGATTAGATTAGATAGGAACAGCAAAGGATCAAAAGGTGTCGAATCAGACGATACTGGTCTTAACAAGAGAGCCCCGGCCACTCATTACCACGTAGGGGTTAGTCAAGACCCGAGGGTTCTTCAAAATATCGTTCTTGCTTCCTTCTTTCCTTGGCTCACCAGGGGCCGGATGACGAAGGGCCAGGGAGTCACCAAGAGTTTCATTGCATCTCAGGGCGAGATAAGAGTCAGGGTGGAGGCTTCATGAGGATGCAGGACTTGTGACACCAGAGGGCCAGGGAAGTGTTGCAGGGAGTCAAATGGGAGTCACTAGGGGAAGGAAAGGACCAACACGGCACCAGGTGAAGGTCACCCGATGAATTTCGGCCAGTTGAGAGCCATTTAGCATTCTTGCTTCAATGATGATTGACAAAAGTCAGCCACAATGATCGCCAGAAGACCAGTTTGTAGTCACTTAGTCACCAAGCAATGATAACGGCTCCATCAATCAGCAATGCTTGATTATTGATGCTCAGCATATCTTTCATGAGGTCACAAGGTCATCTGTATGGCTAAGAGACACCAGCTTCTTGCGAGAGTCGACTTGTTGATGAACCGTGTCCAGTGGAGTCATGATTGATAAATTAACACTGGAAGAAGTGAGTCTGAAAAGGGTGCTGCCAAGAGTCTGGTCAGACTCTGGTTCATGCAGGAGGGTATTTGGCCAGAAGATCAGGTCAGAATGACCAGTGGGTTACGTGATCAGCTAGGAGTCAGCAGTGGGACAGTCAAGAAATACCAACTGGGTCATCAGATAAGTGTTGTAAACTTGCCACCAGTGGTTTTGGCAAGATCAGGAGACGCCATTAGGTCAGGTAGGATTGGGTAGCTCAGATAGGGTCAGGAGACACCAGCTGTAGATCAGGTTGGATCAGGACACGCCAGTTAATAAGCAGTTATAGTTCAGGTAGGATCAGGAGACGCCAGTAGTTCACTTACGATCAGGAGACACCAGAAGGTCATGTAGGATCAGGAGACGCCAATAGGTCAGGTAGGATCAGGAGACGCCAGCTGCAGGCCAGGTAGGATCAGGAGACGCCAATAGAGCAATAGGTCAGGTAGGATCAGGAGACGCCAGCTGTAGGCCAGGTAGGATCAGTGGAGGCCAGTTATGGGGTAGGTAGGATCAGGAGATGCCAATAGGTCAGCTTGACCTGGCCAGGTAGGATCAGTCTAAGACACCAGCTGTAGGTCAGGTAGGATCACGACACGCCAGTTAAAGAGTTAAGCAGTTATGAATTGAATTTGAATTTGAAAATAATTTTTACAGCACAATTACA
Source organism: Beroe forskalii (assembly GCA_011033025.1). Lineage (NCBI taxonomy): Eukaryota > Metazoa > Ctenophora > Nuda > Beroida > Beroidae > Beroe > Beroe forskalii. The sequence goes on from WFMF01000207.1 coordinate 245,243, forward strand.
GTATATATTTTCTCATTCAATTATAATTAAAGAAGCTTCTTGGTTGTGCTGAGGGAAAGCACTTAGCCAGTTATAGTTCAGGTAGGATCAGGAGCCATCAGTAGTTCACTTAGGATCAGGAGACGCCAATAGGTCAGGTAGGATCAGGAGACGCCAACTGCAGGCCAGTTAGGATCAGGAGACGCCAATAGAGAAATAGGTCAGGTAGGATCAGGAGACGCCAGCTGTAGGCCAGGTAGGATCAGTAGAGGCCAGTTATGGGGTAGGTAGGATCAGGAGACGCCAGTAGGTCAGGTAGGATCAGGAGATGCCAATAGGTCAGCTTGACCTGGCTAGGTAGGATAAGTCTAAGACACCAGCTGTAGGTCAGGATGGGTCAGGACACGCCAGTTTAGCAGTTATAGCTTTATAGGTCAGGTAGGATCAGGAGACGACGGTAGTACACTTAAGATCAGGAGACACCAGATGGTCATGCAGGATCAGGAGATGCCAGTAGGTCAGGTAAGATCAGGAGACGCCATTATGTCAGGTAGGATCAGGAGACGCCAGTAGGTCAGGTAGGATTAAGAGGCTCAGGTAGGATCAGGAGACACCAGCTGTAGGTCAGGTTGGATCAGGACACGCCAGTTAAGCAGTTATAGGTCAGGTAGGATCAGGAGACGCCAGTAGTTCACTAAGGATCAGGAGACACCAGAAGGTCAAGTATGATCAGGAGAAGCCAGTACGTCAGGTAGGATCAGGAGATGCCAGTTATAAGTCAGGTAGGGTCAGGAGGCGCCAGTAGATCAGGTAGAATCAGGAGATGCCAGTAGGTCAGGTAGGATCAGGAGACGCTAATGGCTCAAACGGTTACCTATTCAAGTGTCACTAGTAGGTCACGCAAGAAGTACCAGCTGGACCAACACTCAACAGGAAAGTGTCTGCTGTCACATATGGTCAATGGTCAGGCTATGGTCGAAAGTCGGAAATTAGGACAGGTAAGAGTTGCCATTAGGCCAGATAAGATTCGTCAGTAGGTCAGGTAAGAATCGTCACTAGGCCAGGTAAAAGTCGCCAGTAGTTCAGATTAGATTCCTCAGGAGGTCAGGTAGGGTCGTCAGTATGTCAGGTAAGAAACGCCAGTAGGTCAAGTAGGAGGCGCCAGGAGATCAGGTTAGAGTTTCCAGTGGTCCGATGGGAAGCTGGGTCATGGGGAGTAACCAGTCAGTGAGGCATTCAGGCAACAGTCAGGTCACCCGAGGTCACGATTTGGTCAGGCAAAAGTCACCACCTGGATCGGTTAAGGGTCTTCAGTAAGCCAATAGGTCAGGCAAAAGTCATCATTCAGTCAGGCAATAGAGCAAGAGGCCCTAGTTGGTCAGGTCAGAGTCACCAATGAATTTGACAAGAGTTCCAAAGCTTGGCAGCACTCAGCAGGTCAGCCAGGAGTCACAGTCGATTAGGCAAGAGGTCCCATTGAACAGGTTATAGTCACCAGTGAGTTAGGCAAGAGTTACAAGATGGGGCTGGTATAAGTCACCAGTCACTGAGGCAAGAGTCACCAGAAGGTCATCAAGAGTTTCAAGTTAGGCGGGCAATATTGTGCATTTCACTGTTAGGTGATACCTTAGCCCTTCAAGCTCTGGAAGCATGAAAATAACCGTTTCAAATAAACTTTAAGAGCCACTGAATGTAAAATATAAGTTCAAAAACAACTGATTTTTAAGTTAAAATTCATTGGAAAAAGCCCCAGAAATTAATAAAATGTAACCCAAAAAAAACCTTTAAAAAACACAAAAAAACCTAGCCCAAGAATCGAAAAATAGGGTAGTGCTAGTTTTTTTGGGCTACAATCCCCCAACTGTATATTTATTGAATATTGCCATAGGTGATATTCTATACAAGTCGAGTATACTAACTCCAAAATAATATACTCAGAACAGTGACTGTTTTGTATATTTCTCATTTTTTGACTATCAGCTTAACTCCATTTGTTTCTATCTTAACTCGGACTAATATCATTGAAATCATAACTCTGATTATTCTTAAATCCACAGATATCCTATCTCCAGATAATTGAAATACTGATTATCCTAACTCCAAATACTATCATTAAAATCAGTAAATTTGAACTATACTAAATCCACAACTATCTTATCTCCAAATAATTAACAAACCAATTATCCTAACTCCAATTTCAAAAATTCAAATGCTGATTTTCCAACCTGCTTTAGCATTGATAAAAAGGCAATGATTGTGATCCATAGACAATAACCCAATATAAAATAATAAATGCTTAAAAAATTTCCAATCAAGCAGTATTGGAGGATAATAAGTTTTTTTTGATTATCTCGAAAACTAAAAGTGGGTGGAGATAAGATAGTTGGATATAGGATTGTTTTGAACTGGACCGGCGATATGATCTGTTCATGCCAATAGAAACTTTTCTAATACTGCGTCCTCTTGCCCCTCTGCCACGTGACATTCATGTGGCAATGTCACGTGATAGAAGCAACAGCCTATGATGGTGCCGATACATATCACATCGCGGATAATATTTATGCTACATATCCAAGCCGCAGAGGACTATCAATAATCGGGTTACTGGAAGTACCTAATCCGGAACTATGATGGTGCCAGATTTGCATCACGTTGGCGGATGCAACGTGATACATATGCTAAATATGCAAGCCGCAAGGGACACAAATCCGAAGAATGTTACGGGTTAATGGTAATTCGGTGGAACGAAACTCATATCTAATAGGAGGGATGGGAAAGTATAAATAAACTATTAAAAACCTTTCAAAACACGGATGTAAATAATCTAATAATGGGTCGATCTGATTTAAGTTACATTCCTGGAGCGAAGCGAGTGGAAAATAGGCGTTTTGTATTCATGGGTACATTTATGAGGAGAGTGTTGATTCCGCGGAATTGAATCGGCTATCTTAAGTATAGGTACCTACTTGAGAAACAACAAAACAAAACAAAAACTGTAGTAGTTATCATCCATACAAAAGTGTTACCTGGGTGTTGTTGAACGCAAATTAAGAGGTACATAATTTAATGAATGAATGCTCGAAATGCAAACACAGAATCATTGTGGGCGGATGATCTTCAATTATGAAATTGCCATCACAAAATAATATGCAAAATAAAATAATCAATTCAGTAGTTAAAAACATGTTAATGACCTCATTTCAAACGCTTTTTGTGTAAGAACCAACCAGACAAAAGTACACGCGTCCCATACCTGAATCTCGAAACAAGTCTCAGTTAGGATTGATAATCTTAACTGAATGACTTATTAACTAAATAATAGGCAAACTGAATGACAAGTCAGTGAAGCCACAGTCGTTATTGAGTGCAGTATCGTGGATCAACTCATAATTATCAAATTCAAACAAATAATTCCAGATGTAAATGCAATAGCCGCTTCATCAATGGGTAATGATTTGCGAGTTACGAAGAAGGAACAAAATATTAACTGTGAACTATAAAATGACGCGCATCTTGCAAGTATGTTAATCGAATACCGGAGCTAATTACAGGCGTAATTATTGTGTGAAGTTCTCCAACACTTAATGTGATAGGGATATCGTGACGCCCTATGCCACGTCACTGAAACACTAACCAAAGAGAGAAGCGGAATTTGGTCCTCTGCTTGTCACGTTTTGTCCCAGTGACTAGACCGTGACGGATCATACTGATCGCTCATTCGCTTGTGCGGCACTCACCGCTATCACGTGACCCTAACCACCTTAAAACGAGCGGTTTTCGCATCAAAACTTATCTGGTTCTGTTCCTCCCTAATAGTGGTTGCAGTATTAGTACGTAATACGGTTCGTAATAATGGCTCGCCCCTTCGGGGCTCGACATTATTACTCACCATATTACTACACTAATTCTCTCATTGCTTCAAGTTCAAATTCTCCAATCATTTAACCATTTCAAAAAACGGATGCAAAAAACATCATTATTGCTGCAAACTCGCATACTCAGTGACCACTTTCAAATGGACTTTCAAATGTGTCTTCAGTCATCAAGTCCAACCGTCCGTAGGACAGGTACACCTAGTCCTTATAAAGTGTATGTGAGAGACGCTAGATATCAAGGGATGTAATTCGCAGAGGATCTATATTAAATGTGCGTGAGACTATTATAAATATATAAGCTTTAAAACCAGAACGCCCATACTTTATGGCATTTAAAAAGCCGAGGACCGCTGGTCAAGGCTTTCAAATGTGTTTATTCACGAACGTAAGTGATTGCATAAATTATGGAATAACATGCAACAATGGCCGCGCAAGTATGTAGGAAATATTTATTTCCGTCATTTTACCGAAGATCAGTTGCACCTTGAAGATCGATTAGTAGGTTTTTTTGCCTAAAGTAAGTATTTATTTCATCCCGGGGGATGGCCAAAACCAAGCCCCACCCTTTTTCCGATTCTGGTTTTTTTGGTTTTTGGTTTTTTTGGGTTTTTTGTTTTGTTTTCTAGCCCCTTTCCAAAATTTTTGGTAAATTGGATAGCAAAAAGGGGTTTGAACCCAATTTAATTGGGTAATTTTTAATTTACGGGAATATTTTTGGTATTTTCTTTTGTAAAAAATTTAAATTGGAAATTTTCCCAAAATTCAAACTGTTTGTTGTTTTCCCAAGAAGACTTTTTATCATTTTTGGGATTTACAAAAACTCCTCGGGTTTTTAAAGACATTTGCAGAGTTCTACCCAAGTATATAAGTATAAAGATGGAATTTTTAAATAAGTACCTATTTTTTCCTATAAAGGTTTTTTAATTTGCATTTTTAAATTATTCACTTCTTGGTCAAGTAAAATTTTATTTAAATTATTTTTGATAAAATAAACCCAAAATTAAAACCCCTTTTTACCTTTGGGGGTCTCTGGGGTGCCCCTTGCCCCTTGCCCCTGGGTTGATTTCCCTAGAAACCCTTTTCGAGGCTGACCCCTTCTTGTCACCATTGAATGATTTCTCCCGGCTTTTTCACATTAATAATTTTAAATTGATGAATTTTTATAAATTTTTTGATGTTAACATTTGAAAAACTTCAATAACTTTTTAATTTTACCCCTTTTAAAAGGCCCAAAAAATTAAAAAAAGAAAAATTTTTTAAAAAGAAAGAATTAAAATTAAGGGTTTTTTGGAAGGCCCGTTTGGAAAATTTTTCTTGGGGAAAGAAAAACCAAAAGGCCAATATTACCCCCAAAGTGTTTAAACTATTTCCAAAAATTTTTTTTTGGAAATTTATTTTTTGGAAATTTTAATCAGACGTTTTTTATTTTTTTAAAATAATACATATTAGGAAATAATTTAAAAAAAATGGGTTAATCATTAATATTTGTAAAATTTATAACATTTTAAAAAAGAGGACTGCTACCTTGCAGTGGTATTTTTATTAAAATGGGTTTTTTTGACCCCAAAAATGAAAATTTTTAAAAAGGGAAAAGTAAATTAATTAAAATTTTTAAAAATTGAATTTTGGGTTAAAATTTTTGGGAAAGGGTTGGAATGAAATTTTAAAAATTTTAATTAAATAAGTTTTGATATGAAAAATTGGGTTATGTTCCCCCTTTGTTTTTAAAGGGGAAAAATTCAAATAAACGGGAAAAAATTTTGGAATAAAAATTGATTTAAAAGAATTTTTTTTTTTAAATTAAAAAAAACGAATGAAATTTTTTATTTAATCGGTTATTTCCCCTTTAATTATAGTTAATTTAATATGGGGGAAAGGTTTGAAATTTTTAAAGGGGAATTTTTAAAATTTTGGTTAAAACCCACAAATTGTTAAAAAGGAGAAGGAAGGAAAAACCCCAACGGTTTTAAAACCCCCCCCTTTTATTTATTGTTAGACAAAAGGCAAGTTTACCAGAAACTGTAATCTTTCAAATTTGAATGGCAAAGAGGAGTCAGAAGGGGATTAATTTAATCCTGGGAATGAAAACTTTAGTACCTATGAAATTTTGTGAACACGAAATCACTCTGCTTCAATACTTCTGAATCCCAATGACTTTACAATTAACCTGGTGCCATTGCACAGACCGTGCTTTTTTGATCCAAATTTCTGATGAGCATTATAGGGCAGCCTACTTTAAGTTTTAAGGTATGGGGAGGGAAGCCACTCGGTACAATAGAATTAAGGAACTCGGTGGTAATGTGCGTCACCTCACTTTCCTCAGTTTCAATGAGGGTATCAACACTGTAAATGTAATAACTCCTAGCCATGACATCAGGTTGAAATTTGTCAATAACTTGGTTATTAAGTGCGTCTGCATCATCATTGAGAGGTGTCACAATGACGTCATTAATTCTACTGGAAGTGAAGTTAGGGAAAATATCATTTACTATGCTGTTGGTAATGTGACATTGATTGGGAATGTCAATTAGATTATTATCAGCATAAGGATTAGAGGATTTTAGTTTTCCATCACCCAACTTTATTAACCACAATTTGAATTCATGCTCATTGGGGTCAGCCCTTATGTTTTGAGTCAAATTAAAATTTTGTACATATTGCCATAAGGGTGACCTGTTGATGCAGTTCTCAAGTACTTCAGCTGCATGTGCTCTGGGTGTAACGGGCAGGGTTTGACGGAAGTCTCCTGCAAACACAATGAGCTTACCACCGAACGGAACGTTACTGTCACACAAATCACGCATTAAAATGTCAATAGCAGAGAAGGCGTGGAGTGGTATCATGGAAGATTCATCAATTAATATTAAGCTCAAGGATCTAACTAGATACGATGCATGACGTGAATTAGCTGACACATTGCAAGTGGAAGTGTTTAGAATTGGCACAGGTAACTTAAACAATGAATGGGAAGTTCTGCCAAGCCTTAGTAGTGTGCTCGCAATGCCAGTCCAGGCGCAGGCCGCCACTCCACGCTCCTCTGCTAGACATGTAGAGATGAGAGCATTGAACAGGTAGGTCTTGCCGCAACCACCGGCTGCATCAATGTAATGTATACGTGGATGATCCTGAGATGGCAATGGACCGTGCTGCCGTACACTGTTCATGATGCTGTCGAATATAAATGTCTGATCTGCAGTGAGTGTGTTGTAAAGACGCTGGCTAAGGTCATGCTCAGTCTCTACGTTAATGTTGTCACTGTCATTGGTGTAATTTGATTGTAATAGATCAATACCAAAATCAGTGATACATTTGTTGTAGTTGCGCCTGAGGGAATTATCTATCGACTGTAGAGTGCGTTGTTCAGCGTCAAGTTCACTCAACCCATGAACATGGATGAAATCTTCCATCATTTGCATCTTGAAGTCATTCCAAAGTTGCAATGGTTGAGTAGGATGAGAATTACCCAATATTGTAACAAAAATATCTCTTAGTTGAGATGGCATTGCAGAATTTGATGCCTCGGCCATAGAGTCATGCCACTCTCTATCATTGGAAAGAAGACCTCTGGACATGCATGCATCATGATATGTTCTATGCTGAACATTGTGGAACTTGAGGTGCTGGAATGATGTTGCACCCCTGACATGAAGAAGTAATAGGCGCAGATAGAAGCGCTCTCTATCGCGAGGTGGAACGTAGTACATTCTGGAGATGATCTTAAGTTCCTCGGCACGTGTGTCAGTATCAATATCAGGATGAGAAGATATTGGTGGTCTGCGCTCTTTCCAAAGCTTTCCTGATTCATTCCACGTGAAGTGAACGGGTATTTCAGTGTATAAAAAGTTTCATGCTGCTTGTACATTTCTATTCAACGTGAAATATTCGGTAAGCTTTGTTTTGCGAGACCTATCCAACACTTCCTCGATGTTATCATCCTGATTGAACACCACGTTATGATCATTCTCCAGATGCACGTCTAGCCTATAAACAGTGTGACTCTTCTCACTCAGTGGAAACTCTCTTATTCTCCAGCAAGCTTCAGGGGCACTCAGGTATCGTGTATCAAGGTAGGTCTTAATCTCGTCATATGTTAGTGGATCAACCTCAATTCTGTCAATACTCGCACAATCATGTCCCTTATGGATATACTTGAATATATACTTGATGGAGTTTATACTGGTACAGGCCTCTACATTGATATGCGCCTGATACTTTTTGAGAAAATAAGGGTTGTATGGTACAACGTATCTATTATCGAGGCGCACACCATTTTTTTAAAGCTTCTACCATTGTTTTCACGTTTATACTGAGGATATCCATTTTCTGAGAGTACAGTTCGAGGAGAAAAGTACTTAGGGAAACCTTTAGAGCATTTACCATCGACCATACATGGGGCATTGGGATTGTCAGCTCCACATGGACCGTGCATCATGCAGGTGGTGACCAACCTATGTAGCTCTGGATCATCACCAGGATCAGGTAACTCGGCGCATATAAAGCTATCAGTATCAATGTCATCAGGGGTGGATCCAGGCTGAAAAAAGTGGCGGGGTTGTTGGCAAGCAAAGCGAACCAGCCACTCACATCCAAAAAATTTTAAATTCTCCTCTCAGACCCATTTTTAAGATTTCCGTTGCCCGCTTGCTTCGTTTGCAAAAAAACAAAAACAAATGCAAGGAACGGCAATATTATTAAGTTATTATTATGAGCATAGTCCTTTTTGATTTTTCTGAGCGCCGCAGGCGAAAATTTTGAAAATTTTATATCAAAAACCGTGTCTATAACCAATTTAGTTACATAATTTATTACAACAGCCCGCTGCAGTCGAAAATTTTCAAGGTGTTTGGTATCTGAATCTGCCTCGGAAGTCAATTTGATAACATGTATTATTTTTTGACAATACAGCCTGCCGGCGAAAATTTTTAATGTTTCAGTTTCACATCTGTGGCTTAGTGTGAAAATTGGTTAATTAATTGATCACAACAGCCTGCGCCTCGCGAAAAATTTGGTATTGTCCATTTGTCCATTTAGTGCGAAAATTTTATCATTATAAGTGCCTGCTCGTGCAACAAGATTTTGCATTCCCAACCATGCCTCTAGAATCAATATTATTTAATTACAATACAGCCTGCCGCTGGTGAAAATTTTTAATGTTTCAGTTTCACATCTGTGGCTGTGTGTGAGACCAACTTAGTAACATAATTATTAATTAATTGATCACAACAGCCCGCTGCAGGCGAAAAATTTCTAAGACCATTTGTCCATTTAAATAAAATTTTATCATTATAAGTGCCTGCTGCGGGCAAAAAGTTTCAAGATTTTGCATCTGAATCAGCCTCAAGAATCAATTTGGTACTGTATAATCTGATCACAACAGCCTGCTGCAGGCAAAATTTTCAAGGTTTCAATCTGAATCCGCATTTAAGATCAATTTGGTAATGTATAATTTGATTACAACAGCCCGCTGCTTACAACCCCAACAACCCCACTCTAAAACAAACAACCCCACAACCCCACTATAACCCCACAGCAGAAAAAGTGGCGGGGTTGCAACCCCGCCACAACCCCATTGTACTTGTAGATCCACCACTGAATGTCATCGCCTGACCGCATGTGATATGGTCGTGCAAGCCAAAGTAGAATGTGGGCATGAGGGAGGCCTCGTTTTTGAAATTCGATTACCTGAACTTGAGCCACCTGATTACCGAAAGCCTTGTTAAGATCCTCTTTTAAGTACATTAAGTGTAGCTTGAATACCGCCGCCACGATGTCTGGTCGATCTGATGCCGTAAGGTTAGGGTGTGGCTTGAATGTTTGGCCTGGTCCTACATTGTGACTGCTATTGCCCAGGTTGTTTACAATATCAGGATGCTTTGGGCTGCATGTTACAGTCAAGAAAATCTGTGGCGTATATTTTTTACCACTAATTGCCATTGTATCTTGATAGTTTTGCTGCATGAATCGTTTGCCTCCTGTGAAGGATGAGGGTAAAATGATAGGTTTACCTGGGAGGTATAACTCATTCAATAAATTCTGCGTTTCTCGCTCTACCCAATCCATTAACCCTGAGTAATGATCAGCTCTCAATTTAACTTGATTGTGTCGTATGAATTCCAGCCGCTCAGATTCTATTCTTACCCAAGTATCAACTAAAAACTGTTGGAATAACTTCCTAGAAAAGTGCAAAGCAGTTGAGGTGAGTTTCTGAAAGCCATTCGATACTGGGCGAAATGAAGACGTGTCACTCTACGTGTACTGTTAGTTTTACGTATGTTAGAGTGCCATCCCTTCTCACCACTCGGAAATAGAAGTGGGTAAGTCATAGGGTCAATGTTACAGTTCATAGGAGAAATGTTCTGAAGGTAGGGCTGCAGTTTGATAGGAAATTGAAGACGTGAGAATTGTATTCCATTATGAGATGCAGTAAAACTAATTCTAGGAATATTGATATCATCATTGCCTCGTTTCGCAACAATTTCATTCGTCACGGTCAATGGATTGATACGAATTATCTTTAGACGTGAACCAACAGCGATTTGAGGTGATCCAGGAAGTGGTTTAAGGGTACGAACTTCGCAGCCAATTTTCAAGTTTAGTGTGTGAGGTGGTAAAGTTGGAAGGTCAATACTATGCAAATAATCATGTGTAAAGTTGGCATTGTTGGAGAGGAACATGCATTGGCTGGTAAATGTATGTGTTTGCCCGGGTAGTCGACTTAACGCATCATCTGATGTTGGGTATATAGCAATATCACGTTTGCCAGGCATACCATCTGAATCACCCACAAAAACTGCGGCCACGTCATCTTCATACGTAGGGGCATTGTAACGTCTCCTATCAGGGCCTTCCTTAAATATCATTCGAATAGACTGAGGTTGCGTGTGATTTAGGGAAGAAAATTGAAGCTCATCTTGTTCTATATCACTAACTGTCTTGAAATAGTGGATGTATGGATTAGGAATATTAGTTAATGAGTTCTGTATGATGGACATGAGGTTAGGGAGGCAGTCAGCATTATTGTTCAACCGGGCTTGGAGTTGACCAGTTCCTTCCAGGATTTTTTTTTATTTCAAAATTTCAATTAAATAGAATTATATTACAATATCATCTGGGATAATATCTGATAAAATATTATAAAATAACCCCCATAATTGAGGCTAAACCTGCAACACAGTATGAAACCGTAATAAGAGCAGGGCCTGACAAAAGATCAATCAAAACATATGATATGTTAATAATATCGGCTAATTTATAACTTAGGCTCATACTGTGTGGTACTGGTAGGCAATGACTAGAAAGCAAAAGTTCAAATAATAATTTGCCCAATTAGAAAGTCTAAGGTATTTAAATAAAAATAAGTTAAGTTAATGAATTAGAATTATAATTAAGTATTTAGGATTATCAAATTAGAATGATCTAATTTAACAAACATTTGAAACAATCATTGCTCATCACTTAATTCGATATAAATTTAAGTTATATAGTCACAAAATTTATGATGTAAAAGTTGAAATGGAGATTTTAATTTAACTCAAAAATATTTAAATAGCTCTATCCATGTATCCATGGGAAAAAACTAGCAACAGCTGCAAGATCACACAAAAATGTATAATCATATCATTTAAAAAAAATACATACTTGGGAACTGGAAAAAGGTGTGACCCAAGATGATACTGACGACTAGACACTCCCTGGGGCCATTGAGATATTTATGCCAGCAGTTTAATCAGGCCAACCTAGGTCACTGGACAATAGAAAATTACGTAGTTTACATTTGAATACAGCAAAGGATTTATCTTGCCTTATTTCAAATGGAATGTTATTCCAGAGCATCATGGTCCTCCGTCCTATAAAAGTATAAAAGAAACTATTTCTAAAGCTATCACAGTGTGGCTTAATGTTGCATTTGATGTGAGTAAGATCAGTACTGTCGATAATTGCAGAGGTTTTTCTCGTCAATCTCACATCATGAGGCTTAGTTATCGAAAAATGAGGTGGTAAATCAATTGGGATCAATCTATTGATAATTTGATAAAACAATAACAAATCATTCAGAGCAAATTTGATTTTAAAGGGCAATATATCTAATTCTTTAAGTTTCTCAGCATATACGGTATCACTATAATGATCATATGGTTGACCATTTATCCATTTAATGGCCTTCTTTTGAATGGACTCAAATTTATATAGATCTGTGCAAAGCTGGGAGCAGTACCATGCTCGGGGTGCAATATGCCGGTACGATGGTAAGTCTGTCCGTGTATGCGAAAGCAGTAAGGTCCATGACCTGGTGGTGGGCTGGCCTGGGCACCGAAGGAAGCAAATGCAAATGCAGAGTTGTAACGTCGTATGTAATCCCAGAAATTTGTGGAGTTGATGTGGCCTTCAAGCAAGTTAAACAATTCAGTAGGATATGGTTTCAGGGTACACTCATCAGGTAACACAGTGTCACCTCTGCCACAGCAAGAGTTCTTCCACCTAAGCTCTTGATTGAACAATAATGCTGAGGCCTGAGCAGTGACTGCATTCCTCATTTCTCAAACCTAAACTAACAGGTTGGTGAACTGTAGGGTCCAAGAGTGCATCACGATTAGCAAATCCTACATTTGTATTGAAATAAGTTGCGCGATCATTGGCATAACGTGTCCGGTGCTGCATTGTCTGTCACGTTCTTGTCGATCGTTTCTCTGGTCATCCGTCTCATTAGAATATCACTTGCTCTATCACGCATCGCTTGCAATCGCGCATCACGCTGTTCTGGTGATTCACTATGCACTCTATCGCGCATCGCTTGCAATCGCGCATCACGTTGTTCAGTTGAATTCACATTATCACGGCATCGCTTGCGTCGCGCATCACGCTGTTCTGGTGATTCACTATACGACTCTATCGTCATCGCTTTTGCAATCTGTATGCATCCACGTTGTTCAGTTGTTTCATTATCACGGCGATTACGTGCTCTATCACGCTCAGAAGATGATTCATTACTACGACTGTTGTTGAATCTGTCACGGTTTTGTTGAAGCTGTATGTCACTTTCAGCTGGTGTCATGCTCTCACGTCATCTGCGTTGCCGATCAGTTGGTGTCAGTGATCGGGTGGGAGTCGTAAACATGTTGCCATCAGTGTCAGTTGATGTCCGTGATTGGGTGGGAGTCGTAAGCACTAAGCATGTTGTCATTGGTGTCAGTTGATGTCCGTGATCGGGTGGGAGTCGTAAACATGTTGTCATTGGTGTCAGCTGATGTCCGTGATCGGGTGGGAGTCGTAAACATGTTGTCATTAGTGTCAGTTGATGTCCGTGATCGGGTGGGAGTCGTAAACATGTTGTCATTGGTGTCAGTTGATGTCCGTGATCGGGTGGGAGTCGTAAAAATGTTGTCATTGGTGTCAGTTGATGTCCGTGATCGGGTGGGAGTCGTAAACATGTTGTCATTGGTGTCAGTTGATGTCCGTGATCGGGTGGGAGTCGTAAAAATGTTGTCATTGGTGTCATTTGTTGTCAGTGATCGGGTGGGAGTCGTAAGCATGTTGTCATTGGTGTCAGTTGATGTCCGTGATCGGGTGGGAGTCGTAAACATGTTTTCATTGGTGTCATTTGTTGTCAGAGATCGGGTGGGAGTCGTCAACATGTCGTTATTGTCAGTTGGTGTCACTGATCGGGTTGGCGTCGTAAACATGTTGTCATTAGTCATCAGTGGTTGGGTTGGTGATGTCATCGTACGTGGTTGGGTTGGAGTCGTGAATGTTGTGCCATCTGTGTCCATAGGCTGATGAGATGGGCCAGGTATTGGTAACTCATCCATCCAATTGAAAGTGTGTTCAGTAGTAAGATAACGCGAATATGATCTCTGATAACGCTCTTTCAATTTAAGAATGGAATGGAAATATAGAAAACGGTGAAGTGATGTAGAACAGAGCGAGCGTGCAATTGGAGTCTCTTAGCAACTCTTACATTTGCGCGCGCGTTCGAAACCTCCTGTCAGGTCCCAGGAACACTGCAGAGTACTTCTCACTGTCCTTCAGAAACCTCCTGTCAGGTCCCAGGAACACTGCAGGAGTACTTCTCACTGTCCTTCAGAAACCTCCTGTCAGGTCCCAGGAACACTGCAGAAACCTCCTGTCAGGTCCCAGGAGCACTTCTCACTGTCCTTCAGAAACCTCCTGTCAGGTCCCAGGAACACTGCAGAGTACTTCTCACTGTCCTTCAGAAACCTCCTGTCAGGTCCCAGGAACACTGCAGAGTACTTCTCACTGTCCTTCAGAAACCTCCTGTCAGGTCCCAGGAACACTGCAGAGTACTTCTCACTGTCCTTCAGAAACCTCCTGTCAGGTCCCAGGAACACTGCAGAGTACTTCTCACTGTCCTTCAGAAACCTCCTGTCAGGTCCCAGGAACACTGCAGAGTACTTCTCACTGTCCTTCAGAAACCTCCTGTCAGGTCCCAGGAACACTGCAGAGTACTTCTCACTGTCCTTCAGAAACCTCCTGTCAGGTCCCAGGAACACTGCAGAGTACTTCACTGTCCTTCAGAAACCTCCTGTCAGGTCCCAGGAACACTGCAGAGAACACTGTCCTTCAGAAACCTCCTGTCAGGTCCCAGGAACACTGCAGAGTACTTCTCACTGTCCTTCAGAAACCTCCTGTCAGGTCCCAGGAACACTGCAGAGTACCTTCTCACTGTCCTTCAGAAACCTCCTGTCAGGTCCCAGGAACACTGCAGGAGTACTTCTCACTGTCCTTCAGAAACCTCCTGTCAGGTCCCAAACACTGCAGAGTACTTCTCACTGTCCTTCAGAAACCTCCTGTCAGGTCCCAGGAACACTGCAGAGTACTTCTCACTGTCCTTCAGAAACCTCCTGTCAGGTCCCAAACACTGCAGAAACCTCCTCAGGTCCCAGGAACACTCAGGTCCCAGAGTACTTCTCACTGTCCTTCAGAAACCTCCTGTCAGGTCCCAGGAACACTGCAGAGTACTTCTACTGTCCTTCAGAAACCTCCTGTAATCCCAGGAACACTGCAGAGTACTTCTCACTGTCCTTCAGAAACCTCCTGTCAGGTCCCAGGAACACTGCAGAGTACTTCTCACTGTCCTTCAGAAACCTCCTGTCAGGTCCCAGGAACACTGCAGAGTACTTCTCACTGTCCTTCAGAAACCTCCTGTCAGGTCCCAGGAACACTGCAGAGTACTTCACTGTCCTTCAGAAACCTGTCCTTCAGAAACCTCCTGTCAGGTCCCAACAAACTTCACTGTCCTTCCAGAAACCTCCTGTCAGGTCCCAGGAACACTGCAGAGTACTTCTCACTGTCCTTCAGAAACCTCCTGTCAGGTCCCAGGAACACTGCAGAGTACTTCTCACTGTCCTTCAGAAACCTCCTGTCAGGTCCCAGGAACACTGCAGAGTACTTCTCACTGTCCTTCAGAAACCTCCTGTCAGGTCCCAGGAACACTTGCAAACATGAATGACTTGATTGGAACCATCACTCTCCTTGAAACCTCCTGTCAGGTCCCAGGAACACTGCAGGTTTCTCACTGTCCTTCAGAAACCTCCTGTCAGGTCCCAGGAACACTGCAGAGTACTTCTCACTGTCCTTCAGAAACCTCCTGTCAGGTCCCAGGAACACTGCAGAGTACTTCACTGTCCTTCAGAAACCTCCTGTCACTGTCCCAGGAAACCTCTGTCAGGTCCCAGGAACACTGCTTCTCACTGTCCTTCAGAAACCTCCTGTCAGGTCCCAGGAACACTGCAGAGTACTTCTCACTGTCCTTCAGAAACCTCCTGTCAGGTCCCAGGAACACTGCAGGAGTACTTCTCACTGTCCTTCAGAAACCTTCCTGTCAGGTCCCAGGAACACTGCAGAGTACTTCTCACTGTCCTTCAGAAACCTCCTGTCAGGTCCCAGGAACACTGCAGGTACTTCTTATGTCCTTCAGAAACCTCCTCGGTCAGGTCCAAATTTATCATCTAGTATTTCACTGATAATCCAGCCTAATCCCAAACACTGTGATGTCCCAATCTTAAAAATGGAATCAAATCACACTGTCCTTCAGAAACCTCCTGTCAGGTCCCAGGAACACTGTGGAGTACTTCTCACTGTCCTTCAGAAACCTCCTGTCAGGTCCCAGGAACACTGCGGAGTACTTCTCACTGTCCTTCAGAAACCTCCTGTCAGGTCCCAGGAACACTGTGGAGTACTTCTCACTGTCCTTCAGAAACCTCCTGTCAGGTCCCAACTTCACTGCAGCATTTCTCACTGTCCTTCAGAAACCTCCTGTCAGGTCCCAGGAACACTGCAGAATATATTTTCTGTCCTTCAGAAACCTCCTGTCAGGTCCCAGGAACAAATTAGAGTACTTTTTCACTGTCCTTCAGAAACCTCCTGTCAGGTCCCAGGAACACTGCAGAGTACTTCTCACTGTCCTTCAGAAACCTCCTGTCAGGTCCCAGGAACACTGCGGAGTACTTCTCACTGTCCTTCAGAAACCTCCTGTCAGGTCCCAGGAACACTGCAGAGTACTTCTCACTGTCCTTCAGAAACCGCGCCCGTGACAACACGAATGATACATCGTCTTTCTTTCTGAGCGTTACACAAACTGGTCGAACGACGAACACACTCTCTCTTGATAGCCCCAACACGAGCACCAGTTGCTTCAGGACGCGTACCACCAATCTCCCCCAGGATTTCCACGAGCCGAAGAGATTCCTCCTCTATATAGCCCTCCCCGTCCTCTTCCATCCCATAAACCATCACGTTCAGTGACCGATCCTCCTCTGTGACAGCAGACTTCACAGCTTCCTTTATCACGTTCGTGGGGATTTCACTAGGCTTCACGTCCTTGCTGACAACGTCCGCCCAACTCTTCATTTCTGATTTGACAGTCCGCTTCATTTCCTTAAGCTCCTCGTCTGTTCAGTGAACAGTGTTCACTTAGCCGCATCCTCCTTAGCTGACAACAACTCGCTCTGGAGCTTGATGTGTTCAGATTGCAGGCTGTCCACATCAGCTGCGGCCGCATGCAACAGCTTGCTGCTTTGCGTGAGAGCACAAGTCAAGACCGTCACAAGTTTGACAATGTTCTCTTTGTTGGTCTGTTTCAACAAAGACTGACTTTTATCTGCTAGCTTCTTTACTTTGACGATACTTTGAAGCTCAGATTACTCCAGATCACGGTCCATTTCCAGTACAGAGTGCATGGAAAATTCTTTATTGGCTACTTGGTTGAGTGGTATCCGCTGCCATCATGATCTTGCGCTCAGGCGAGAGATCGGCAGTTCTCTATGCTCGGGGAAATCCTCACTCATAAAAGGGGTAAACGTGCCAACCTAACCTTGGGTAGCTCACTTTTCCGAATTGCAAGTCTGAGAGTATATCTTTATCTGTCAGCCTGATAGCGTGTATTCTAGTACATTGCATGAGTTCTACCGTACACCCCCTCAGCATCTTCTTTATTGTACATTGTATAGAATATACAATGTTGCGCAGGCAACAGTCTTGAATGATATTATAGCAAGTGCGATAACAGGTTTACTGATAAGACAGCAGCAAGATCGTTGCCTAAGCTATAATGAAAAGTTTGAACTTGAAAGTATGAACTAGGAGGAGCCTCATAAGGCCACTTCATTAGGAACAGGACTATTACATCAAGGAATAGGACTAACGAGGGTGATAGTGGCTAACTTTCTTCGTAACATACCCACACCACATCATTTAATTTGTGATTTAAATTATAAGCCAGTAATAGGTTTTCACAGTATTGATCGTGCATAAACTTTAATTGTTTTGGCATCTTTACTCTGAAAATCAAGTGCGTGAGCTGTCGACATCATAGGGAAAAATTTTGTTTTTCAAAAGATTTGTAGGGAGAATGTATTTCAGTTTATTTATAAATTTTACTCTCATGCCCGTACAAGCGGCAACGCCCCCACGGGGGTGGTTTCTATGAAAACAGTAAATAACCAATTAGGTATTCATAAACCATTTAATGCTCATAACTTGAATACATTTGATGCTTTTTATGCTCTACAAAGAAGACGGACCCACATTTCATGCCGAAAAGAGAATAATAATTTTTCAGTTGGTGTCCCAGTTTGCTGCAGAAGTTGAAGAAGCCTATGCTAGTCCTCATAGGCACTCAAATGGGTTGCTGTCTCTTCCAAGTTACCTGGAGAATCTTCCTTTACTGCAGTCAGTTTATCAATTTTCATAATGTTCTGTGATAATTATTCAAGGAAACAATTATTTATCAAGGAAACAATTATTTATCAATTTCTTCGCACTTTTACAATCAATTTATTAAAGAATAAATGTATATTCTATAGCCAAAAACAGTTGGAAATTGTTTGGGTTTCGCAGCCACTCACGGCTCATTACAACGTTACCTTGAAATTCAAAGATTTTTCATCGAAATAATACAAATAAAGTTAGTGATAAGAATTTTAATCGCAGCCCGTCCGTGGCCGTGCGCTATGGGTACAAGAAATAGGCAGAATTTTAACTTATCATTTAAATTTTACTTGGAATTCAATTGCTCTTGGAGAATGACATAAGGAAGCCATTTTGTGTGGATGAGTTAACGTTTTTAATGAGCGTGAATAAACGCTTTATATACTTAATAGGCCTTAATAAACGTTTAAAATTAACGTTAGTAAATTGATAACTGTGAATGAACGGTTTTAACAAGCATGAATTAACGCTTATAATAAGCTGGAATTAGTGATACGTTATACAAATGTAAAGCATGAAGTGTTTATATGTAAGTGCTAGTTTAATGACTTGAAATTAATCTTGACCAAGATATTTCTTTGTACCCATAGCGCACCGCCACGGACGGGCTGGGATTAAATTTCATATCACTAATTTTATTTGTATTATTTCGATGGATAATCTCAGAATTTCAGAGTAACGTTGAAATGAGGTGTGAGTGGCTGTGAAGCCCAAACAATTTCCAATTGTTTATGGCTATCCATATCACTGTTTTTTGGCATAGTTATTATACGCTATAAAGCTATAATTCGAGAAATTAAGAGATCCAACACAGATATTCGTAACAACGGAGGAGTTTTCCCTCTATAAAATGTGGAATTACGCTTCTTTCTCTTCTATTTTTTCCCTCCCCATTGGCCTTTTTGTGAATACAAAAAGGCAAATGAGAGGGTTAGCAGAGATCGTGTTTGGGAAGGTGAGAAATAGGATATGTGCATAGCAGGTCCGGATTTGCAATACAACTACTGTAATTTCTGGAAAGTGCCCGGAAAGTCCGAGGGAGATATGTCCACAAAATTTGAGGGAGATGTCCACAAATTTGAGGGAGATGTCCACATATTTGAGGAGATTTCGTCAACAATGGTACCATCAGGTGGAGTCGCGTAGCAACCTTATTTTCGCAGTTGCGCAATTCACTCCGCAAGATCAGGATGGATGTACATATCAAACAGTTTTGTGCGCGGCGCTGCGGCCCAACATCATGCGTGGCGCGCTCATGTTAAGCTTTAGTTAGCCTATCAAATTTTAGCGAAAATTCAAGCGCCAAGTCAACACTTTACCAATGTTTGAAATTTTAGCAATTTTGAACAATTTATGGTGGAAAAACAAATTACTGTATCATGAAATTGTATATCATGAAATTCGTAGGATGTTACCCTACCCACGCGCGCGGCGCAACGTTCCACATTTGGACGTCACTTTTGATAGCCATCCAGTCAGAAGAAATAGACGGGCAACGTCCGTCGACATGAAATTGAATCATCAATGCTGTAGTAATAGTTGCTTGCGTGAAAACCATGGCAAACTACGGAGTTTATGAAATAAATTACTTCGTGAAGTAATTCAATTGCGTTGTTAAAAAACTCATCAACGTGGATCGAAGCTGCCCATGTCCCACATGCATTTAGAATTGCGCGTTTCTATTAATATTTTATTCAAGCTCGGGGGAGGGAAATTAAGCGCCCGCAAATGGGTAACGGGCGCAATTCTTGTTGAGATAGAAGCGAAAATAATTTAATTGGCTAATTATCTAATTAAGCAGGAGACCACCGATACTCAAACTGATTCTGCCAATTGTATTAGGTCCAAATCGCACGGGGAAAATCGTGATAATCTGTCTCGTCGAAATTTCGTGAGATCGCACAGCGGAATATTTCACGCCAGTATAAAATAATCAAAACGTACAGCGAGCTTTTCAATGCATTTCACGGAAACAAAATTACACCAAATCGCATGACGTAATTTGTCACCAAATTTGATATTTTTCGCGAAAACGCACGACGTAACAAAATATCCGTGCAATTTGTCACGGCCATGATCTCGAAATCGCAGAATTAGTATTTTGGGGGTAGGTATTGCCAAAATTGTTCATTCAAATAAAATTCACATGTAGGTAAGTACTCACATAGATAATAGGTACCTACCTAGACCTATTGTTTGGTATTGAAATAATTATTTCCAGGGAATCAGAATTCATGAAGACACTCAACCTCTATAATGATGAAGGTATGTTGAATTATAAATTACATCATAATTCTTCTTATCTTGTTACCAGGGTATCAATTAATGATCAATCATGATATTGACTGTTTTGTTCCTATAACAATAACTATCATTGAAATAAATAGTTCAAAGAACTGTGAGGAAGCTGTATATCCAACATTAATGGTATATCTAATAGAGTAATAGGGTATAGTAATAGATTCTTCCTATGTTCTTTTGTAATCCATCTTTTAAGTTGAAGGTATCTGAAATTATACTCCTACTATTTACTACTATATATACTATATACTATATACTATATACTATATACTATATACTATATACTATATACTATATACTATATACTATATACTATATACTATATACTATATATACTATATACTATATACTATATACTATATATATACTATATACTATATACTATATACTATATACTATATACTATATACTATATACTATATACTATATACTATATACTATATACTATATACTATATACTATATACTATATACTATATACTATATACTATATACTATATACTATATACTATATACTATACTATATACTATATACTATATATACTATATACTATATACTATATACTATATACTATATACTATATACTATATACTATATTATATATATACTATATACTATATACTATATACTATATACTATATACTATATACTATATACTATATATATACTATATATATACTATATACTATATACTATATACTATATACTATATACTATATACTATATACTATATATACTATATACTATATACTATATACTATATACTATATACTATATACTATATACTATATACTATATACTATATACTATATACTATATACTATATACTATATACTATATACTATATACTATATACTATATACTATATATATACTATATACTATATACTATATACTATATACTATATACTATATAATTATATACTATATACTATATACTATATATACTATATATATATACTATATACTATATACTATATACTATATACTATATACTATATACTATATACTATATACTATATACTATATACTATATACTATATACTATATACTATATACTATATACTATATTATATACTATATACTATATACTATATACTATATACTATATTATATACTATACTAGAAGGCCCGTCGGGCCTTCTAGGTCACAGGAAAAGTCATAAAATGGAAGCATAGCATAAGCAATGTAGCAAACTGTAATGATTTTTTGGTTTTTGTGCATGTTTATTTGCACGTATTGGAAGATAGTTGAATATAAGAGGATTTAGCCTATAAACATCCCAACGGACCATTATAGTTACCGCCAATCACGTGATGTATCTACTGGCAATACACTCGGACGTACCTCTTTCGTTGGCATATTTTTTGTTAATTTTTGTTTTGTTTTTAAATAAATTATCAGTATTGTTTGAAAGTTGTTTACAATGAAATAAAAACATGTGGAAATAATAATTTAGCAATAGTTAGGTTAATCATAATATACGTCATAGCATAGGTTATTTACATAAATTAATTACAATATACGTTATTCACAATAAGTAATTTGAAATTGTGACAATGTTGTTGTGAAATAATGAGATTGTAATAATAAGTTATGATGATAAATTCGTTATATGTGATAAAACTTGAAATGTGCGATAATGCAGGATTTTGAATAGAATGATGTTATAACATAACGTTACAAATGATCCCTTTTAGTGAGGAGAATGCTCCTCTCTGATGTTTTAATAGATGCTGATTTACAATCAATATCGCAAGCCTATTAATTATAATCAGTTTGGTGATAGTACACCGAAACACCATTACGGCTGCATGCATCTACCACCTCAATTATGTATAGGTATAATATGTGGGATCATTTACGTGAAACAGTTACGACATAACAACAGATAAGAGAAATAATTATCGCATAATTCAAGTTGGCATCACATGCTAATGAATTATATCATTAATTGAATATGATAAAATTAGTGAATTTTATAGTGCAGTGAAATTATTTCACGTTGTATACAATATTGAATGTTTGACCCACGTTCATAGATACATTTGAATACTGACGTGGAGTATTGTCAATTTGAACATGGATGCTGTTGAAACTTTTGGCCCTGGAGAACGCTACATACAATTGACCGTGTGAAAAAACAGGGGAAGGAAGGTAAATCCCAACAGTATCAAATTCCTGCCCCTGACTTTTATTTATTGTTAGACAAAAGGCAAGTTTAATAGGGAACTGTAATCTTTCAAATTTAAATGGCAATGAGGAGTCAGAAGGGATCAATTTAATTCTAGGAATGAAAACTTTAGTACCTATGAAATTTTGGGAACCTGAAATGACCTCTGCTTCAATACTTCTTAATCCTAATGACTTTACAATTAACCTGGTGCCATTGCACAAACCGTGCTTTTGATCCAAATTTCTAATGAGCATTATTGGACAGCCTACTTTAAGTTTTAAGGTATGAGGAGGGAATCCACTTGGTACAATAGAATTGAGGAACTCGGTTGTAATGTGCGTCACTTCACTTTCCTCAGTTTCAATGAGGGTATCAACACTGTAATAACTCCTAGCCGTGACATCAGGTTGAAATTTGTCAATAACTTGGTTGTTAAGTTTATCAGCGTCCTCATTCAGAGGTGTCACAATGACGTCATTAATTCTACTGGAATTGAAGTTAGGAAAAATATCATTTACTATGCTGTTGGTAATGTGACATTGAATGGGAATGTCAATTTGATTATGTTGAGCATTAGGATCAGAAGATTTTAGTTTTCCATCGCCCAACTTTAGTAGCCACAATTTGAATTCATGCTCATTGGGATCAGCCCTTATGTTTTGAGTCAAATTAAAATTTTGTACATATTGCCATAAGGGTGACCTGTTAATGCAGTTCTCCAGTATTTCAGCTGCATGTGCTCGGGGTGTAACGGGCAGGGTTTGACGGAAGTCTCCTGCAAACACAATGATCTTACCACCGAACGGAACGTCACTGTCACACAAATCACGCATTAAAATGTCAATAGCAGAGAAGGCGTGGAGTGGTATCATGGAAGATTCATCAATTAATATTAAGCTCAAGGATCTAAGGTACGATGCATGACGTGAATTAGCTGACACATTGCAAGTGGAAGTATTTAGAATTGGCACAGGTAACTTAAACAATGAATGGGAAGTTCTGCCAAGCCTAAGTAGTGTGCTCGCAATGCCAGTCCAGGCGCAGGCCGCCACTCCACGCTCCTCAGCAAGACATTTAGATATGAGAGCATTGAACAGGTAGGTCTTGCCACAACCACCAGCTGCATCAATGTAATGTATACGTGGATGATCCTGTGATGGTAATGGACCGTGCTGCCGTACACTGTTCATGATGCTGTCGAATATAAATGTCTGATCTGCAGTGAGTGTGCTGTAAAGACGCTGGCTAAGGTCATGCTCAGTCTCTACGTTAATGTTGTCACTGTCATTGGTGTAATGTGATTGTAATAAATCAATACCGAAATCAGTGATAGATTTGTTGTAGTTGCGCCTGAGGGAATTATCTATTGACTGCAGTGCGCGTTGTTCAGCGTCAAGTTCACTTAGCCCATGAACATGGATGAAATCTTCCATCATTTGCACCTTGAAGTCATTCCAAAGTTGCAACGGTTGAGTAGGATGAGAATTACCCAATATAGTTACAAAAATATCCCTTAGTTGAGATGGCATTGCAGAATGGGATGCCTCAGCCATAGAGTCATGCCACTCTCTATCATTGGAAAGAAGACCTCTGGACATGCATGCATCATGATATGTTCTGTGCTGAACATTGTGGAACTTGAGGTGCTGGAATGATGTTGCACCCCTGACATGAAGAAGTAATAGGCGCAGATAGAAGCGCTCTCTATCGCGAGGTGGAACGTAGTACATTCTGGAGATGATCTTAAGTTCCTCGGCACGTGTGTCTGTATTAATATCAGGATGAGAAGATATTGGTGGTCTGCGCTCTTTCCAAAGCTTTCCTGATTCATTCCACGTGAAATGAACGGGTATGTCAGTGTATAAAAAGTTCCGTGCTGCTGGTACATTTCTATTCAACGTGAAATATTCGGTAAGCTTTGTTTTGCGAGACCTTTCCAACACTTCCTCTATGTTATCATCCTGATTGAACACCACGTTATGATCATTCTCCAGATGCACGTCTAGTCTATAAACAGTGTGACTCTTCTCACTCAGTGGAAACTCTCTTATTCTCCAGCAAGCTTCAGGGGCACTCAGGTATCGTGTATCAAGGTAGGTCTTAATCTCGTCATATGTTAGTGGATCAACCTCTATTCTCTCAATACTCGCACAATCGTGCCCCTTGTAGATATACTTGAATATATATTTGATGGAGTTAATACTGGTGCAAGCCTCTACATTGATATGCGCCTGATACTTTTTGAGAAAATAAGGGTTGTATGGTACAACGTATCGATTATCGAGGCGCACACCATTTTTGTAAAAGCTTCTACCATTATTTTCACGTTTATACTGAGGATATCCATTTTCTGAGAGTGTAGTTTGAGCAGAAAAGTACTTGGGGAAACCTTTAGAGCATTTACCATCGACCATACATGGGGCATTGGGATTGTCAGCTCCACATGGACCGTGCATCATGCAGGTGGTGACCAACCTATGTAGCTCTGGATCATCACCAGGATCAGGTAACTCGGCGCATATAAAGCTATCAATGTCATCGCCTGACCGCATGTGATATGGTCGTGCAAGCCAAAGCAGAATGTGGGCATGAGGGAGGCCTCGTTTTTGAAATTCGATAACCTGAACTTGAGCCACCTGATTACCGAAAGCCTTGTTAAGGTCCTCTTTTAAGTACATTAAGTGAAGCTTGAATACCGCCGCCACGATGTCTGGTCGATCTGATGCCGTAAGGTTAGGGTTTGGCTTGAATGTTTGGCCTGGTCCTATATTGTGACTGCTATTGCCGAGGTTGTTTACAATATCAGGATGCTTTGGGCTGCATGTTACAGTCATGAAAATCTGTGGAGTATGTTTTTTACCACTAATTGCCATTGTATCTTGATAGTTTTGCTGCATGAATCGTTTGCCTCCTGTGAAGGATGAGGGTAAAATGATAGGTTTACCTGGGAGGTACTCATTCACTAAATTCTGCGTTTCTCGCTCTACCCAATCCATTAACCCTGAGTAATGCTCCGCTCTCAATTTAACTTGATTATGTCGTATGAATTCCAGCCGCTCAGATTCTATTCTCACCCAAGTATCAACTAAAAACTGTTGAAATAACTTTCGAGAAAAGTGCAAAGCAGCTAGAGGTGAGTTTCTGAAAGCCATCCGATATTGGGCAAAATGAAGACGTGTCACTCTACGTGTACTGTTAGTTTTAAGTATGTTAGAGTGCCATCCCTTCTCACCACTCGGAAATAGAAGTGGGTAAGTCATGGGGTCAATGTTACAGTTCATAGGAGAAATGTTCTGAAGGTAGGGCTGCAGTTTGACAGGAAATTGAAGACGTGAGAATTGTATTCCATTATGAGATGCAGTAAAATTAATTCTAGGAATATTGATATCATCATTGCCTCGTTTCGCAACAATTTCATTAGTCAATGGATTGATACGAGTAATCTTTAGACGTGAACCAACAGCGATTTGAGGTGATCCAGGAAGTGGTTTAAGGATACGAATTTCGCAGCCAATTTTCAAGTTTAGTGTGTGAGGGGGTAAAGTTGGAAGGTCAATATTATGCAAATAATCCTGGGTAAAGTTGGCATTGTTGGAGAGGAACATGCATTGGCTGGTAAATGTATGTGTTTGCCCGGGTAGTCTACTTAACGCATCATCTGATGTTGGGTATATAACAATATCACGTTTGCCAGGCATACCATCTGAATCACCCACAAACACTGCGGCCACGTCATCTTCATACGTAGGGGCATTGTAACGTCTCCTATCAGGGCCTTCCTTAAATATCATTCGAATAGACTGAGGTTGCGTGTGATGTACAGTAGGGAAGAAAATTGAAGCTCATCTCGTTCTATATCACTAACTGTCTTGAAATAGTGGATGTATGGATTAGGAATATCAGTTATTAATGAGTTCTGTATGATGGAAATGAGGTTAGGGAGGCAGTCAGCATTATTGTTCAACCGGGCTTGGAGTTGACCAGTTCCTTCTAGGATATAGATCTGTGCAAAGCTGGGAGCAGTACCATGCTCGGGGTGCAATATGCCGGTACGATGGTAAGTCTGGCCGTGTATGCGAAAGCAGTAAGGTCCATGACCTGGTGGTGGGCTGGCTTGTGCACCGAAGGAAGCAAATGCAAATGCAGAGTTGTAACGTCGTATGTAATCCCAGAAATTTGTGGAGTTGATGCGGCCTTCAAGCAAGTTAAACAATTCAGTAGGATATGGTTTCAGGGTACACTCATCAGGTAACACAGTGTCACCTCTGCCACAGCAAGAGTTCTTCCACCTAAGCTCTTGATTGAACAATAATGCTGAACAATGACTGCATTCCTCATTTCTCAAACCTAAACTAACAGGTTGGTGAACTGT
This sequence comes from Beroe forskalii, assembly GCA_011033025.1. Lineage (NCBI taxonomy): Eukaryota > Metazoa > Ctenophora > Nuda > Beroida > Beroidae > Beroe > Beroe forskalii. The sequence goes on from WFMF01000207.1 coordinate 272,172, forward strand.
AGGGTCCAAGAGTGCATCACGATTAGCAAATCCTACATTTGTATTGAAATAGGTGGCGCGATCATTTGCATAACGTGTTCGGTGTTGTTGTCTGTCACGTTGCTGTCGTGCATTTGTCTGTTCACGAGTCTCATTGGCACGTCTAACATTTGTTCTATTATGTACAGCTTGTAATCTTGCATCCCGTTGTTGAACAGTTTCATTTGAAATACGGTCACGGGCATATTGCAGACGTGCGTTGTACTGTTCCACTGTTTCACCATCACGGCGATTATTAGATCTATCACGTTCAATTCTCAAGCGTTCATCACGTTCAGAAGCAGATTCATTACTGCGGATACGACTCACTCTATCACGAATTTGTTGTCGTTCTGTGTCACGTTCCGCGGGTGTCATGTTATCACGTCGTGTGCGTTGCCGTTCAGCTGGTGTTTGTGTTTGCGATGTTGTCGCAATGGATGTATCAATGTGATCTGGTATCAGTGGTGGGGGTAACGAAGCAAATGTTGTGTCAGGTGTTGTCACTGTTGGGGATGGAGTTTCAAACGAAGTGTTACTGTGATCTGGTATCAGCGGTGGGGGTAACGAAGCAAATGTTGTGTCAGATGGTGTCACTGTTGGGGATGGAGTTGCAAACGAAGTGTTACTGTGATCTGGTATCAGCGGTGGGGGTAACGAAGCAAATGTTGTGTCAGATGGTGTCACTGTTGGGGGAGAAGTTGCAAGAAATGTGTCAGCTTGTAAACGAGGTTGGGGTAGGTGACAGAAACGAAGTGTCAGCTTGTATACGGGGTTGTGGAGGTGTCAGAAACGAAGTGTCAGCTTGTATACGGGGTTGGGGAGGTGTCAGAAACGAAGTGTCAGCTTGTAAACGGGGTTGGGGAGGTGTCAGAAAAGAAGTGTCAGCTTGTAAACGGGGTTGGGGAGGTGACAGAAACGAAGTGTCAGCTTGTATACGGGGTTGGGGAGGTGTCAGAAACGAAGTGTCAGCTTGTATACGGGGTTGGGGAGGTGTCAGAAACGAAGTGTCAGCTTGTATACGGGGTTGGGGAGGTGTCAGAAACGAAGTGTCAGCTTGTAAACGGGATTGGGGAGGTGTCAGAAAAGAAGTGTAAGCTTGTAAAAGGGGTTGGGGAGGTGTCAGAAACGATGTGTCAGCTTGTATACGGGGTTGGGGAGGTGTCTGAAACGAAGTGTCAGCTTGTATAAGGGGTTGGGTAGGTGTCAAAAACGAAGTGTAAGCTTGTAAACGGGGTTGGGGAGGTGTCAGAAACGATGTGTCAGCTTGTATACGGGGTTGGGTAGGTGTCAGAAACGAAGTGTCAGCTTGTATAAGGGGTTGGGTAGGTGACAGAAACGATGTGTCAGCTTGTAAACGGGGTTGGGGAGGTGTCAGATACGATGTGTCAGCTTGTAAACGGGGTTGGGTAGGTGACAGAAACGAAGTGTCAGCTTGTAAACGGGGTTGGGTAGGTGTCAGAAACGATGTGTCAGCTTGTAAACTGGGCTGGGGAGGTGTCAGAAACGATGTGTCAGCTTGTAAACGGGGTTGGGTAGGTGTCAGATACGATGTGTCAGCTTGTAAACGGGGTAGGGTAGGTGTCAAAAACGAAGTGTCAAATTGTAAACGGGGTTGGGGAGGTGTCAGAAACGAAGGGTCAGCTTGTAAACGGGGTTGGGTAGGTGTCAAAAACGAAGTTTCAAATTGTAAACGGGGTTGGGGAGGTGTCAGAAACGAAGGTCAGCTTGTAAACGGGGTTGGGGAGGTGTCAGAAACGAAGTGTCAAATTGTAGCAGAGGAGTGGGATGGTCAGGTGGATCATCCATCCAATTGATAAAATTAGAAAAACGTGTGATGAAAACCTAGAAAAATATATAAATACAATAACGTGGATTATAGCTAATTTATAATATGTGGTGAAATGTAGCGAAACCAATAATAGAAAATGGCGAAGTGAAATATACAGATGCGTAGAATTTGATTTGCTCCTTTATAAAAATGAATCGATTACGTAATCGTGACGCGCCGCGCCAATTACATATGTAGACGCGCGCGCCTTGTGTCAGCAGTCAGTGCGCCCATGATGCAGATGAGCGCCCACCGCCACACAATTGACAATACAAATTTTCATTTTCACGTTTTGATTCACTGTTTACTTCACGGGTTGCTGCACGGTTTACTTCAATGTTTGCTTCAAGGTTTGATTCACGGAATTCAGAGCTCACTCGGCATCGCTTCGCGATACCGAGCTCGCAAATTCACACAAGTTTAATCACACATACATTATGCAAAGTCGCAGATCGCAACTTAATCGAGCGGGTTTATTAAGTTTGGACATTCAAAAATTACAGCATCAAAAAACTCCGATCGGTTCAAAAGTAAGAGATCGCAATGTAATCAAAAACTATGTCAGCATTCAATGGGCCCATGAGCGCCCGCCCACCGCCACCCAATGCAATCAGTTTCACGGTTTGCTTCACGGAATTCAGAGCTCACTCGGCATCGTCCAATCAAAGTATGAAAAAAGGGGTATAACTCGGCCATTCTCTCTTATCATACTTTTGAGGGCATTGTTTCACAACTTCACTCATTAGAATGTGTGCAATGCTGTAAATGGATGCATGCCTCATGTCACTGACTCACGGAGCATGAATCAAATCGAATTCAGAAATCATCAATATCTAATGGTAAATTGAGTGAGTTGAGTATAAATTAATTCACTGATAAACAATCAATGCAACTTCACAATGTGATTCCATGGCCAAAAGTTGGATTCAATGCTCTACGTGCAAAATCTTCCATTCGACTAAAGTGCGCGCCATTAGGTATTGCTAATTCTTTGAAGCACATCGCCGTGGTGGCCGAGTGGTCTAAGATATCGTAATCAAGCGTGGTTATTGTGGGTTCGAATCAGTGCCGGGAATACTTTTTTACTTAGTGACAAATTTTACAATTTTTCCTCTGCTTCATGAAAAAAGTCCGTCTGATGCTGCTTACAGTAGAAATAGTTTAGAAAAATTTTAATGCCACTGGGTCAGCAAGCCTCTGAAAAATCACGGAATGTCTACTTCAAAGCTCACTCGGCGCTGCTACGCAGCACCTCGTTGGCAAACTTCTAAAACCACATTTCAAATCAACCAAGTATATGAAGAAAAAAAACTCCGATCCGTTCAAAAGTTATCACTTTATCAGAGATCGCGCAACGTAATCAAAACACCATTAACAGAAATGAGCGCGCGCGCAATTCTCCGTGCACGTGTCACCATGGTTGCCGCACAAATCGTAATGCGCGCGTTCCGAAGATGTTTCCATAGTTACGACAAACAAAAACAGAGGTTTGCGAAAATTATATAAGATATACTATATTATATACTATACTATATATACTATATACTATATTATATACTATATACTATATACTATATACTATATACTATATACTATATACTATATAATTATATACTATATAATTATATACTATATACTATATAATTATATACTATATAATTATATACTATATACTATATACTATATACTATATACTATATAATTATATACTATATATATATACTATATACTATATACTATATACTATATACTATATACTATATATACTATATACTATATTATATACTATATACTATAGTATATATACTATATACTATATAATTATATACTATATACTATATAATATATATACTATATACTATATATATATATATACTATATACTATATACTATATAATTATATACTATATACTATATACTTATATATATACTATATACTATATACTATATAATATATACTATATATATACTATATACTATATACTATATACTATATATATATATACTATATACTATATACTATATACTATATACTATATAATTATATAATATATACTATATACTATATACTATATACTATATACTATATAATATATATATACTATATATATATACTATATAATATATACTATATAATTATATATATATTATATATACTATATACTATATACTATATACTATATACTATATAATATATACTATATAATATATATATAATATATATAATATACTATATACCTATACTATATACTATATACTATATATATAATTATATAATTATATAATTATATACTATATACTATATACTATATACTCATACTCCTTACAATTAAACCTCAATGGATTTATTGCTTCCCCTAGGAGCATACCTTGGTACTCAATGCATTGTGAAAATATTCGCATTTTATTAATTTTGATTTCAAGTCTTGCTACCCATTATTAATTATTCCTTTACACATCATTGATATAAAGGAAAGAGGCCAATTAGAGAAACAACGTTGCTCAGAGCTCCCGTCAAGAACGAATAATTGAACCAAATGGAGTTGAAACGCCGCAAGTTTTTGCAGGGTGGTTGAAAAGTAGTATTCAGTGTCGACGATCAATTCAAAATTCGTATTGAGGCTTTACTTTTTAGTAATTAACGTTCAAAGCGTAGCAAAAAACAAGGTTGAGAATTGCTCTTATATCTTTATATTAATTCACAAGCTGTGTGCGTTGCTTGGTGATGTGTAGTGTCCGTGCACGCGTCACCGCTGTTTCGAAGCCATTGTCATTTCGTTGTTTGCTCTTTTTGAAACGTAATGTTGAAACATTGAATAACTTAAATACCTCAAGTACCTTAATACGTTTCGAGTTTGGGGGTAAAAGTTAACGACAGGATATAAATATCAAGATAACTCACGAGACACGGAAAGAAAATCAAAGGTAAGATTATTTATTCGATTCGAAAAGAGCACTCAGCACAGTGGAACATTTTCGTTGCAAAACATGTAATGCCATATAATAATCAAACGAGAATTGCGCCTGCGGGCTTTATTCTTCAATTCTTGTTTGTGGGATGTACCCGTATGCAGATTGCAGGCGCTTACCTTATTGTAGGAAATTAAGCACTCAGAAAATTAAGCACCAATGCCTCGAAAAGGGCTTAATTTCATGGTGCTTAATGACATGCTGGCTTAATTTTTGTATGCCTTAATTTTCATAAAATTTTGGGACTTTTAAATGTCAAAAAATGTTCGATATTTTGCTATATTATGTACAGTGGTAATTTAGAACAATGGAAGTAAAGAATAATTTAATGATGAATTGAAAGTAATGGAATTATCAAATATCCTCGTCATAAGCCTCCATCTCCTCGTCTTGGTTCTACATCCTTTTTAATCATCCTTGTCAGATCTTTAAAACTTAAAAGCTGTAGCTCTCCTTGATGTACGCAGAGAACACCAAAAAGTCTGACCTGACTCTTGATCAACAGCCCTCCTTCTCTCCTTGTGTGATTGGTGACCGGAACTGTTCTTCAGTCAGAACTTAAATCTGTTTTAGATAACAGACACACATTAAAATTTGCATATCATCTGAATAAATTGTGAAAAATTTGATTAAGCCTACAAGTAATTAGGCCTACCTGAAATCAAGCCTTCATGTAATTAAGCACCATATGTGTTAAAAGGGCCTAATTTCATGGTGCTTAATGACGTGAAGGCTTAATTTTTTGAGTGCTTAATTTCCTACAATAAGGTAATTTCCCTCCCCGGCGGTGCTTGATGTAACCTTCCAGTACCAGTCTGTCATTGCTGCAGAGAACGAGGTCGAGAGTGTTGGATTCCCTGGTGGGAACAGTGACCATCTGACTGAGCAAATGAGTAGCCATGAAGTTCAATAGGCGCTGAGCTGAGACATTGGACTCTGAAGTTCCGCCACTCAGGACCTGGAGAGACTCCCACTCAATCTGAGGCAGATTAAAGTCACCTGTAATGAAGATGTCATAATCTGTCCCTGGAAGGTTTTCAATAGCATACCTCAGATGGTCGAGAAGATTCGAAAAACTGGAAAGAGTAGCATCTGGGGGTCTGTAGATTTAAACTGCCACTAACAGCTTAGCAGATGGGTAGATGTTGTAGAGCCCCTGACACATACCGTCATCGAAACTTTCGGACACTGAGATGGGGAGAGATGAGAAGGAGTAGAGCATGACTCCTCCCCCATTTCTCTTGTCGCGGTCACACCGTGAGAGGGAGTATCCTGGTATCTGGAGCTGAGCATCACTGATGTAAGACTTTATTTATTGTGGCGATGTGCCATTAAAACATTTTTCTAAGGAGTTTTCCATTAAATGTTGCACAATGCACGTTGCACAAAACTCATATAAGTAGTTGAGCTGATGAGAATGACGTCAGCAATTCAGCATCAGAATATTTACTAGCGGGAGCTGTCTCCTCCTTGAACATGGTATCAGATATTGATATGATATAAGATAATATAATACATCGCTTTCATAAGATTGGTAATCAAAATTTTAGTTTGATTGTGAATACCCTGTATCCACGCGTTTTATGATAGGCAAATCCAGTCTGAGTTAGTAGCTGCTGTCTGCATTTGGACTGGTCATTGTCCAAGTTTATAGACAGGGAATTTCCGTCGCCCCATATGTTGGCAGCGGGTATTGTGCTGCCTTAGCTGGCTTCCTGCATAGTGTACCCATTGCGGTATACCTACTTGGCGCTTAAAATAAATATTGATAAAATAGTCTGAATTCAAAGCCGCTATGACCCAGTCAATCCTAGAAATTTTTCACCTAGGCCGGTTTGGTGTCATACCGGTAGTTCCGACAGTTAATTGTGTACTGCGGAGCCGTCTCAACACAACACTGAATATGATGTCAGTCATGAATACCCACTATTAACCAATAGTCTGTTGTAAAATTAGCTGATTCGGGTACACCTTATCCACATGTTACATTTTAATGTAATGAAAATTTAATCTTGTGAAACGAATCTTTACACTGAACTCTGAAGGGTAGCCTATTAATTATATTCATAAATATTATTAAACGTTGTTTCTCTAAAAGTTGTTTCTCTATGAAATTTACATCAATGATCTTTCCACCATCAAGTTATACCACCAAGTATGTAACCACCTTCACAAGTGTATAACCACCTTTACAAGTATCGTCTTAATATTCTTTAATCTTCCCTACCGGAATTTCAGCCCATTTAAGGAAGAAAATCCTATTGCATTGAACCTCCGCTGATTGAGCAATCACTGGAAACGGTTGAGAATTATAAGTATTACCACTATATAATATAATATGTGGCTATTGGAAGCGGAAAGGATATAGTGTTGTGTGGCAGATACCCCTGACCGCACCCTGTATTAATACTGCCTGATCTGGGAGCGATGATGCTTTATTTCGTTAATTAACTGAAATGTAATAAGCGGTTACATGGCCCAACATGTCGAAGTGGTGACCGTATACCCCAACTTACATGGTCGAGGCGACAGCCGAGACTGTTTAAGTTGGATAATGGACGAGGCGTGCCGAGTTCATTATCGAAGGTATACAGTCACAGCTGAGATCATGGAACTGGATTATACCCCGACCGGAAACAGCTGGGACCGACTATTCTCTGACAAAACAAGAGTATTTCTTCCCACTCGGGTCTGACGACCCTCGTCCGGATTCAACGCTTAAGTAGATTTTTGAGTGCTCCTTTATAAAATCAAATTTAATTTTGCAATAACTATTTTGCACTGTAATTCAGTGGAGACCGTATAACCAAACTTACACGGTCGCTAAAACAAGCTTGGGAGGGGTATAACTAAACTTACACGGTCGCTAAAACAAGCTTGGAAGGGGTATAATTAATGTTATTCAATATACGACACATCATGTATTTGGCACACCAGTCCTAACGGACAGCTTCTCCACAGCATAAGAACTACTTAGCTGCACCGGTTATAGTTGGAAATGTCAGCAGTCTCCAGCATATTAAATATGATTATCTAGATCTTCAAGCAACGAAGTGCTGCAACCTTCAAGTGGTTTGGTGCTAAGCAACCTCCTAATTTGGTGCACCGAGCATTTAATTTCATTTATTGTAAACGTTAACAATCAAAATCAAGCTTATGTATGACGGAGAAAAATTAATTGAAAAAATTAATTCACTGCATTTCAGAGAAAAATTCCTTTATTGCTCAAGAACCGTTTAAAATCCATCAATTTTATTCACAAATATTACGGGGAAAGATATTGCATCTTTCATTTAGAGCGATACTGGTACGTATCGTTCAACAGGGGTATTTATAGCTCTATGAGAATTAACGAAATTGTAATTATGGAATCTCATCAATTAGATAATCATAAAATATTCTTCCACAAAACAACAGTATTACCCACTTAATTCATCATTTTATTCAACTTTAATTCAATAAAATAACGGCGATAAATTTTTCTTAACAGCAACCCGTTATTCCTTTACCTGTGCTTCAAAAGACAAAAGACTTCCCTCCTTGAACACGGACTCTTTTCATTAGCCACAAGCTCCCCTCTATAACATGTAAAATGTATGTTGAATCTGTTCAAGGAGTAGCTCTGGTCTCTCACACATTGTCAAGTCCTACAACCGGATATAGTGTGGAGTGACGTCACTTTCACAGATTAGAGTGGTATGTTGATGACTTTGGAGCGTTATCTTTTATTGGGGGTGGGGTGTACGTTGTTATCACCAAGTTATCTTCACAGAACTAAGAAGACAGTTGATGACGTAGAGCCGCCTATTGTTCGGGTAATGTTTGTGCTTTACATCGCAAAGCAAGTTGCAGATCTGAACGTTCTGAAACTTTACACGCTCTGTAGCTGAACAAGATCAACAACATCATGGTTGATAATGTTACATTTATGACGAAAAATAATCAACGAATTCCTATTAGGCTTTTACTTTTTTTTATCTTATCTTCTTGCAAAGGATGAAAAATCAGTCATACGATTTCTTTAATTTTCTGATAATTTCTAATTTCACTCAAGTTAGAGACAATTCTGATTTTATTCTAATTTATTATAATTTATGAGAATCATCTTAAAAAGAATAAAACACGCAACTTACAAACATTGGCCCGCTCCGTTATCTTATCTCGCTCCGTTATCTAATCTCGCTCCGTTATATCTCGCCCGGGAAGAGCACCTGCATCATCGCTGATAAAAACGCTGGATTATTATTCAATCATATTACCATGATATCATGAAAAGCAGCAATTGCCAAGTTGTGAGTTGTTACTTACAGCTCATTTGTAGAGATAGCATTAAACAAGCTACGTGTACACTACAAATACACTACACTACAGATAGCTACACAAATAAACACGGAAACTTCAGTGTGTGGTGATTATTGGCATGGTTGGCGCTGACTGGTTATAGTGCAATGCAATAATATTTACTTTTTACTTATTTATATTGCCGCAGTGCTATACATTATCCAATATGTACATTGTTCAGTTGTACACTGAACTTCAATATACATTGATCATAAATTGATCCTGCAATTTCGAGCTGTCACACATGAACATGAAATCGGTCGTAAATTATAAATACCTTATTGTAAGACCTCGAACAGGGCCTAATTTCATGTACCTTGATGGCTTCGCTCTACGCCTTCTGGTAAATGGTAATAATGTTGCCATATACACGCCTCTTGATGGCATATTGGCTCATTTTATGTAAGCGCCATTTCCATTCAACTAGTGTGCCTATACTGTGAGGTGAATAGAGTTTACCTGCTACTTCCTCTGGCATGGTAGTCTGGTAGTGACATGGTTTGTATTATACCTAAAGAGGCTATACACCCTGTAATTCAAGCAATTCCGGAGGGAAAGCGTTTATATGCTGCAGCACAGGAAGTATTAGGTGTGACGTCGTTAATTCACCATTCTAAGCTATGATGATGACGTCACTTTCTGTAAATCTCAAGCAATTCCAGAGGGAGTGTGTTTTATGATAGGGAGCATCTGTGAGTCATTATCAGGGGTTAGAATGGGCAATTGGTGACGTCATTATCATAGCTTAGAATGGGGAATTAGTGATGTCATTATCAGGGCTTAGAATGGGGAATTAGTGACGTCATTACCAGGGCTTAGAATGGGGAATTAATGACGTCATTATCAGGACTTAGAATGGGGAATTAGTGACGTCATTATCATAGCTTAGAATGTGACTACGATGTTGTGTCACACGGTGCCATGCTGCGCGGTCAAGACACTGTGAAGACAAAGCTCCGATGATGGCCTCCGTCTTAGGACTTTCGACAAATTAAAGCCTGAAGTAGCATATTGTAATATTTGTACGCTGCTTCCTAGTCAAGTAAGGACGTACTGAGTCAAGCACTGAAATATAAGTTAAAGTGAAGCGCTAGTAACAGTGTGCACCTATCACCATGACAATTGCTTAACTTTCTGTCTTAGTGAGAATACTGCTTCGTAATATTTTAAATGGCAAACTAAAAGCGCTCTTTGGCTAGAGTGTGGAGGCGTGAGAACAAATAGAAGTTTAAATTGCTAAATCATAGACATGTAAAAGTGCCAAACTCAAAACAGTCCAAAAACCATTTCTTCTGACATTATACTGTTATAGCAGGACAATGCCACGCTTTAAGGCTTCAATGCGGTACAAGCTCGTGTGGAATCAGCGAATAATCAATATGAAATATACTTGGGGGAACAGTACATCAAATTCCCTGGGGATATCGAAATGGTTCCATCTTATCAGTTACCACGACAGTATAACAGTATAATTTCAGTGCTCTTGCTCTCTTGTTACCTTTAGATGCTTGTTGCTAAAGCATTGCCGCCCTAGCAAAGCAGCCCAAATTCTAAATCAGCAATAAGCGTGGCAGATATTATCAGTGGCATTGGGAGGTACCTGGGAGGTACCTAGGAGGTACCTGGGAGGTACCTGGGAGGTACTCTAATGTAAAATTTAGCTTCTTGACACGAAACATTTGTAGTGCACTAAGGAACTGTGGAGCTCTTGATCTACTACTTAGTACCACCCTATGAAGTAACCCACAAGGGATGAATAGGCGGTTAAGATGATGTCATTATCACAGTACCATGCTGTGATAGTAACTCTGAGATTTAATAAACTCTGAGATTATGACGTCATTGTCAGGTCTGTTTTCCTTCTCAGTCTGAGTCACTAAATTACCGTAAATTTGTGGCTTGAGATATTCACTTCATGGTCGATGGAGCGGTGACTGTGAAGGAAGTCATTTTCATGGAAAACTAGAAAATTAGCGACGTTCAAACACCAGCGTTTTGTTTGTCGTTAGAAGGAGTGGTGTTTAAAAAGATGGTAATTTGATGCGTAAATGTAGTCTTATCAAGTACCAGCCTTCTTAACAGCTACCCTGTCACTAGCTACTGACCCAGACACTTCCTGACAACTGGTGGTATGGTACCGCCTTTAGTAGCTAACAGGTCCAGAACAGTACGGCAGCTCTACCAATTCCTACTTTCATACGACAGGTTTTGGATTTCCATTAAACAATTAAACGCTTAAAAGCTTAAGTTTTGGTCAAGTTTTTCACTTAGCAATAGGCTCTGGGAACTTGGAAAATTTGAATTATTAGAATATACAAATTCCTAGTTTACGACCGATCAAAAACTCTTCCGGGTTCATCAAACTCGCTATATTTACTGTTTTATATTAACCTGTCAAAATAAAACATTCTCACTTAGACATCGTATTGCGACATCTTGAATCACTTCAAAAGTGTTAAGTAATTGGTTAAATGGAATAAACGCAATCTTATATTATATCGTTTTAAGTTTACTACATAATAAATTGAACGAAAGAAATATTTTACGGAAATTTATAGTCTTTTAAAAGTGACAAGTAATTAATAATGCAGTAGTTATATGGTTTAGAACATGCTTCCTTGAGAGTGTCCACGTCAGAATTATATTTCATTAGTTTTGTTGCGCATACAAACTACATAATATTGACATATGTATATACCGCTTCGCAAATCATCGAATTATTTTAATGAACTCCTACACGAATCTGCCCAATAGTCCAGTGTTCTCCCTCCTCATACATTAAAATCACAAATAAATTCTCCATTATGAATGCAGTGCGTATTTATCCCCCGTTGCTCCAATCGCAATGCAAGGATTATTATAAAGATTTTAATTAGAGAATACATTATAATGGCCCGCTAGTTTAGAGTAACTCTTAATTATATAATTATATATGCCATGAATTTTAGACGCGTTCTGTGTTTTGAGAGCCGGAGTATCAAAGGGTTTGTCAATTCCATATCTTATGCACTGTTAGTCCAATCACAAACCCGCAATTAACTTATTATTTGGGGGAAATAATTTTGGGGATCAAAATTTTGGGGGAACGAAAATTTTTTCGTAAAATCCCCAAATTTCGTACCTTTTAAATATGTCTAGTAAGGTAAGTACTTTGTTTCACTTGCATCCAAATTAAACTAACCTGATGATTACACTATGATAAACAGTGAACCAATACAACCATTCACGGTATTTCTCGGACGCTCTCATTCTTCTAGTATATTTCTACAGGATTCTACCCCTGATGAGGTAAACGAGATAATATTAAGCCTAGAAAACAACAAATCCAGTGACATACCTATCAAAATTATCAAAAGATCTGGTAGCATAATAAGCCCATTTCTCTCGAAGCACATCAACACAACAGTGTCCAATGGCATTTTCCCTGATATTCTTAAGATTGGTAGAATAACACTTGTTTATAAGAAGGATGATAAAGAACTGTTTGAGAACTACCGTCCTGTCTCCACACTTTCAATATTTGGTGTAACAATCGATGACGAACTTTTGTTGACACCGCATATCTCTGCTCTTGCCAAAACTGAGATTCTGTACTGGCCAACTGAATTGCATTGAAAAGTACATCCCTAAGACTCTGTACAAAAGTCTCTATCACACTCTTTTTGAAAGTCACCTTAGCTATGGTATAACAGTATGGGGATGTGTTTCGCATAATAAGATGAAACCCATATTTACTGCTCAAAAACACTGCATCCGCATAATGTTTGGTGATAGTGAGGCTTACCTAGAAAAGCACCGGGCAGCTGCCAGGAGTAGTAGGTCTTTTGAACAACGAACTCTTGGCACCGACTTCTTTGAAAAAGAACATACAAAACTATATTCAATGAACAGAACATTTTGACTGTCAATAATTTGTATAACTATCATGTTCTACTCAGTATCAGCAGTATCTACTACCGCGGTGAGGAACAAACGCCAGTACTCCTTCCCTTCATCAGCACATAAGGAAATGCCTATACTTTGACTTACCTCTTGTCTCAATTCCAGTCTTAAGTTATCAAAATAGCAGTCCATTTTAGAGCATTAATATGGCAAATACTAAATTTCCTTGTTTCACTTATCCATGAAGATAATATTCTAATCTAACATATTGGACATATTATTGATTGTTCATGTAGAAATACATGACGAGACATATATAAAAGGTACAAAATTTGGGGATTTTTCTAAGAAAATCCCCATATTTTCGTACCCCCCAAAATATCGACCCCAAATTTATTTCCCCCAAGTCAGTTAATTGCGGGTTTGTGATTTGATTAACAGTGCATGAAATATGGAATTCCCAGACAAATTTCAATAAGTATTTTTATCTACAAACCACAGTACAGAATTGCTGTAGTCTGTTCACCAAGTCTTTATAGTATATCACTGCAGAAGAGTTCTAAGTATATAAAATGCAGTAATACCAAATAAAACCTTCTACACTCGCCTCAATAAAAGGGATCTTGTACTGTAAATTCTACTACATCGATCACCTCAGTGATATTGGCCTTTCTGAAGTTCTGATTTATTCCAGAAAGTGACTTTATTCTTTCGAATTTGAAAATCCCCTGATTTAATTTGAGGTACGAAATTTTGGGATTTTCGAAAAAAATCCCAATATTTTCAAACCCCCCAAAATTTCGATCCCCGGAATTATTGTCCCATGTTATTTTGTCTTGTAAGGTAGACTATTTCTTGTTTTGAATGATGTACGTAACTCCTGGTGTATTCATCACGTTAACCATGAAACCATGAGTGCTGTAATTTCATTGAATCATATCCTCAATAACATGCTCTTTTATGGAACGAAATTGCGATGTCCAATCTCCTTGATTTATGACATATCATACCGTCCAAGAAGACCTTATGGTTTTAAAACGTAATCATCTCTACATCCAAATACGTTATAATGAAGTTACTTTCAGGATGTTTCAGCCACACCAAATTAATATGCTGCATTTCCAGGCGAGACATTTTTACGTTAAGCAATGAAATGATTTATTCTTTTCTAGACAACGTCTTCATCTATAGATCAATAGTCGAAATATAATTAATGATAAACTGGAACTAGAACTGGTTTTAAGTTAGTAGTTACTTAAATCATTTGATTGACGGCTCATTTATCATTATGAATCCACGAAGCAATGTAATAAAAGATTTGCATTTAAAGTTTTATCATATTTCTGTCCGAATACTCAAATAATTCCGCCTGATGGTTTTATTTTTACCTTCGTAAAATAGCACAAAAAAACATATTTTCCCACCACATAGAATTTCAATAAGCCGTCATCATCTTACTATCATGTAGCGTTAACATGAGTAATATTGAAATTGAAACTCCCCATAATTTCGATCGTTAGTTTAATTTTCCCACATGAATATCAACCCCGATGCGCGAGGTTGCGCTACATGCTAGTACCTTGTGCGCAGTTTCGGAAATCGCACCAATTTCGCGACAACATCGCACGATTTGAGGGTCTAAACTTAAGAAAAATGAATTTTGAAGGTGACCATTCAATAGAGCTCAGCTGTACGAGTTTATAGGTGAAAAGATCATTAAGATACGCTATTCCTGCCAGGAGTTATGTTCAATAACAGCTCGCAACAGAAAACACGTTTTTCTAATTGCGCCGTCTTCCATGGTTCATTGTGGAGCTCAGGAGCGTGATATCCAAAATCTAAGATCAACTTGAAGTACAAAATTTTATCCTCTAGCGATTCCCGAAGGTTTCAAGTCTCTATCTTCAAAAATGTGGATTTCTATAGAACGACACCACGAGTCGGTGTAAAATTGGTGTAAATTTATTCCGAATGAGGTTGCGCTACAAAATTGTAGATGAATTTTGCCGAGCCGCGCGCGCTGTAGCGCAACCTCGCTCATTTCGATTGATAAATCAGCGTCTTGATCCGAGATCGTATCGACAAGAAATTTCGATTTTCCTTGTAAATTTGCATTAAACAAGACGACAGCAGCATCTTCACAAATCTGCTAATTATTGATTAACTAATTATTTGTCATTTCAGGCGACTCACATAAGGTGAAACAGAATCTGAGATGCTGGGGTACAAGAACCGGAGGAAAATTCTCAACAATTCTACCAACAGATGAGATTAAGAGGTAATTTCAGATGGCGCAGATTTTCGTGATTAATATTCCATTACAAAATATTTCCTTGTATTTCATTGAGACGAAGAAGTACTGAAAATCGATCACATTATCACGGTTTTGGTCGCTAAAACAGTGTTGCATTTTGGCCTGTTAACACCCGACAAGCAATACCCTATATTTTAAACACACATGATGCTTTGAAAGTGTCCACCACAAGATTTTAAACAGCAAATTGGGGAACGGACATTAAACCTCGAAATTTTCTACTTACAACACTTTACCGCATGATGTTTCAACTATAGAGTTAGACAAAGGTTAGGGTCTTGGTTAGGTTTATGGTTAGAGTATGGAATAGGGTCAAGGGTTTGGGTTGGGTTAAAGGTATGGTTAGGGTCAGAGAAGAGAGATAAAGTGCTGTGAGGTAAAATTTCTGAGGTTTCAAGTCGGTTTCCCAGCGAAGTTTCTATCATGAGGCAAAAAACAAGCAATTGAAGGACTTTTGTCAGTTGATTATCAGCAAAACATGGTGGCAATGGGAAGTAGTCAAGCTCTCGCCTCACGAAATTAAATGCTAAAACTGTTATCTATAGTCCAGCAGCGTACAGAAATGATTAAAGTATAAAAAGTACAGACTCTGAAATAGAAATTATGTCAAATTAACACCACTTCTAACAGCAGTGGATAATTCTCGAATCAAATAGCCGAGAGAACAGTGAACTGCAGTGAAAGCAGTGATAGCAGCAGGCCAAATTCTGTGAAAGCAGTCATTTTGAGAAAGTTAAAATCATACGCAAGGAAGAGAAGTAAAAAGATACAAAATCGAACACGAGAGAATTAAATACAAAATCATGAAATAAAGTTTGGAATTTGCGTTGATCATTTGCATTGCCATGTTGTCATGGTAACACATTCTTCGGAAATAGCAAGAGTTGAGTGAGAGTAATACGTCATTATCATTAGTAACAATGGTGGATTTCTTTTTCTCACACACTGAGGAAATGATGTCAAATAAATGCCGCCTAATTACCGCAACAGTCTGATACATTGTGCAACTGTCCCATGAGAAAAGTAAGATACTAGACACTTTTAAAGTCATTGACATACCATATTCAACCATAGTGATTACGTCATTCTCATTTACCTATTATTACAGTGCTGCAAAAACCGAGTTTCACCAAATGTAAATTTTCTCATTTTAACCGATTTCCTTTCATCGTTTTGTATCTCATTTTTGCTGTAATTGATGCGTTTCAAAGTGACATGCTACCAACATTCGTTTGTTTCTATCAATCTGATTATTGTTCGTTTTTCTAAGATTACTGCTGTAGTGTTTTAAATTTCATTAAAAGCATCACACCACATTTTTGACTCAAGCCTTCTATTTCAAAACTTTTGAGATCTATTTAGCAACACATCCATGCTTTGTGTCCATGCTTTGATTCGATTTGCCTTAACAAATTTTTGCCCCCGGGCCCTTCAAGCCCTCGGGCTCACAACTTCCACATACCTTAGTGGTAGAAATTAAGAAGTGTATTTATTAAGGACGTACTAATTAAGAAGTGTACTAATTAAGGCAGTAAAATTTCTCCAAAAATCAGGCAAATCTAGGACTAAATTTCACGTCGTTTCACCAATTTTCAGCCAAAAATACCGATATGAAAACAAGAAGAGGGGTGATTTTTTCCATTGAATTCAACCTATTTGGAATCTATGAAATAGACAAAAGTAAAACCAGGCACTCTAGAGAAACAGATTAGCAAACGGGTCAATGAAGACGAAGAAGCTGAAGAAATGCCTATAATTTTTATCGAGTGATAATTGTTTATCATATCAAATTTGATTTTGTCTGCACTGATGCTTTCGCTGAAAAATTCTGAACCTGTATTGAGAGAAAATAGAATGCTTAATATTGTAGTGAAAGAAAAGATAGGTATGAATGTATAAATCTTTACTTTAACAAAATTTTCTAAAATTTTGGTATTGTACAAATTACGGTAGGTAGAAATTAAGATTTGTAGAATTTAAGGAGTGTACTATTTAAGGTAGTAAAATCGCTTACTGCCTTAAATAGTACACTTCTTAATTTCTACCACTAAGGTAGGCTAAGCCAGGGATCGTTCACATGTTACTTAATCACCTAGAAGGGGGGATTACGAATGACTACGTTACATGTTATTGTATAAACAAATGTAACTACTGTAAACTTGCTTAGGAGGGGGAGGGGGGTTAAAAATTGGCCAAAAATTGATTATAAAATATGCGAATCATCCCTAATCATCTGCTAATACTCACCAAGCTCTTACCAATTCCAAAGAATATGTTGCCAAGGCAACATGGCAGAGATCAACGCAATTATGCAAATTCCAAACTTAATTTCGTGATATTGTATTCTATCTTTCGACTTTTATTTCATTCCTAATCCTATGTTTGTAATTTTTGTATGATTGCAACTTCTCGAAATGGTTGCATTACAGAATTTGAGCTTCCGCTATTCACTCTACTTCACTGTTCTCTAGGCTATTTGATTCGAGGTAAATGTCTACTGCTGATGGAATTGCTGTTAATTTGATTCAAGTTTTATTTTCAAAGTCTGTACTTTTTATACTCTTAGGTATACTTCTGTTCGCTGCTGGACTATCTAGATATCAGTTTTTAACATTTAATTACTTGAGAGCCCGACTACTTCGCATTTTCACGATGTTTTGCTGACGATCATCTTACAAGATTACTCTATTTGCTTGTTTCTGCCTCATTATAGAGACTTTGCTGTTTATTAGAATCTTATGGTGGACACTTTCAAAGCATCATGTGTGTTTAAAATATAGGGTATTGCTTGTCGGTTGTTAACAGGCCAAAAT
Source organism: Beroe forskalii (assembly GCA_011033025.1). Lineage (NCBI taxonomy): Eukaryota > Metazoa > Ctenophora > Nuda > Beroida > Beroidae > Beroe > Beroe forskalii. Next base: position 290,341 of record WFMF01000207.1, read on the forward strand.
GCAACACTGTTTCAGCGACCAAAACCGTGATTATGTGATCGATTTTCAGTACTTCTTTGTTTCAATGAAATACAAGGAAATATTTTGTAATGGAATATTAATCATGAAAATCTGCGCCATCTGAAATTACCTCTTAATCTCATCTGTTGGTAGAATTGTTGAGAATTTTCCTCCGGTTCTTGTACCCCAGCATCTCAGATTCTGTTTCACCTTATGCGAGTCACCTGAAATGACAAATAATTAGTTAATCAATAATTAGCAGATTTGTGAAGATGCTGCTGTCGTCTTGTTTAATGCAAATTTACAAGGAAAATCGAAATTTCTTGTCGATACGATCTCGGATCAAGACGCTGATTTATCAATCGAAATGAGCGAGGTTGCGCTACAGCGCGCGGCTCGGCAAAATTCATCTACAATTTTGTAGCGCAACCTCATTCGGGATAAATTTACACCAATTTTACACCGACTCGTGGTGTCGTTCTATAGAAATCCACATTTTGAAGATAGAGACTTGAAACCTTCGGGGAATCGCTAGAGGATAAAATTTTGTACTTCAAGTTGATCTTAGATTTTGGATATCACGCTCCTGAGCTCCACAATGAACCATGGGAGACGGCGCAATTAGAAAAACGTGTTTTCTGTTGCGAGCTGTTATTGAACATAACTCCTGGCAGGAATAGCGTATCTTAATGATCTTTTCACCTATAAACTCGTACAGCTGAGCTCTATTGAATGGTCACCTTCAAAATTCATTTTTCTTAAGTTTAGACCCTCAAATCGTGCGATGTTGTCGCGAAATTGGTGCTATTCCCAAAACTGCGCACAAGGTACTAGCATGTAGCGCAACCTCGCGCATCGGGGTTGAATATGTCTCGTAAGGTAGATCGTTGCGACTGGTTGTGACTTTTAACGTTAACGGTGAAACTAATCACCATCCTGATTCACGTTGCTGCAAAGTACCCATTTAAATAGTTAATCTAAATGCTCATTGTTGGGTAAAATGACGGGAATTTAAAGGAATAAAACACGGAATTTATTTCATTTTCATGTACCAATGAACATGCTTAGCCCCACATACCCTTTTACACAAGCTGCTTCCCACACACATGATGCAAGCGGGTTAATAGTCCGTCGCTGAGGGTATTTTACGTCAATAAAACCACCCGGAGCAAAACCACTTTTCCGAGACAGGTAAAACTAGTCACGCATCCTTGGAAAATGAGTCCTGGATTATTAGACTTACTGGAACGCGCGTAATGAAGCGTTTCACAGCCCATTGCGCTAAATTTTCGCGCGCAATTATATTCGCGCGCACCTTTCGTGAAGCACATGTCGGGCGCGCTTAGAATGTTGGCGCGCTACGGATAACTTGATGACTTGTGTTGTTGTTGATCAAATTGGCAGTAGTACGATTATAGCAAATTACGACATGATCAAGGAAAAAATAACCATGATTGGACAATAATGAATGGTTGTCGTGTGATTCTTGTTATGACCTTCTGATCTAAATTTAGAATTTGAGCGGTGCGTGATCAACACTCTGACTTTAATTAAGTATCGTATCCCTAATCCCTTCATGTGTTCTGCTCCTGTAATAACTTTCTCGCTGATTTCCCCCGATAATTATCTCTTGCTTTCATCCGAGGAATAGTTTTCCCCGAACTCTCGTAGTAAACTGCATCAGACGAAAGGTCTGTCACTCGATACACAGCGGTAATTCTGCGGCACAGTATAATGTAATTCTCTCCAACATATAGTTAGTACGAGTGTACTCAGATCTCTAATGCTATTTTGATCTACTGCCACTCCTACTTATCTTAGTATGTACACGTCTGATGAGCTTAAATTTTATTAAATTTTATAAATACCGAGGACGGCATACCTCATGCTCTCCACTATAACGAGGAATAATTGTGCGTGCTTTCTCCGGACACATGGTAATTATCATCTCCCGTTGTAATTGAGTTTATGTAATGTACTACAGAATGTACAGACCTCATCATTGTTCAGTATTTTATTGTTCATTTTATTTTTCGTGATGAATACGTATTCATCAGCGAAATTACACAACTTTTCGCTCCAGGGCCATCGATAAATCATGAATTGCGTTTATTAGTTAAGAAGTTAAGAGAGAGGAATGGTGGTTCTTGAACGTGCGAAATTATGGGGGAGGGGGTCTGAAAACAGGAGAAATGTAAAATTAATTTATGGATGGTATGGCCCCTTCTGAATTTAGTCACTTCCGTATTTGTGTGCTGGTGGCGCCCTTGTACTGTAAGAACATACCCAGCTGCAAACATTTTGTGTAAGGAGTGGTTTTCCTCGTGTATATGTGCTACAAAAACATTATCCCAATTTCATACGAAACACACTCCGCTACAATCATGGTCTTTCAATAACTTTCATTAAGCAAAATATTATGCGGTATGTTCTAACATACATAAAAACACCGGAACAGCGATGTATCGAGAGGTGTTAAAAGACACGTTTTAAAACTCTTGTTTTGATCCGGATGCAGTAAAATGTGGTCGCGAATTACGTCATTATCATAGATTAGAGTGGTACTTCTCCGACGTTGAAATGGCATGTTTATCTGTCACACTTTTCAGATCTGGAGACGGTCTTCCACCCCTAGAGTCATGGGTATTTCGGGAACTGGTTTCAAATTTCGATAATATACGTATACGTTTTATAGAACATACGATCTTTAAATGATTGCGTTAATGTAAAATACTATGGTCCTTCAAGTTTTGGGTTGATTGAATTAGGTTTTAGTTCATCAGACGAATTGATGAATAGGTTTTTCATTTTAAAATCAGGATAAATTTAATCCGGAGACCACCCCCATACTTCTCACTTTTGTGTTTTATACCTTCTTTGATTCATCCTTTTCCGATAATGAAGTATGACGTTTTAGAAATGAATAGTTTAATATTATTTCAACAGATTTTCCCTGCGCCGATGATAAGCGTTTACTGAATTTAGTAATGTCTGGTTTAAGTTGTGAATACGACGAAACGATTACAATACTTAAAGAATTCTCACTAATATAGTGTTTCGTACCGGGAATCTCTTTGCGCTTCCATGTGCCGCATTATCGATAGATTATCGATTATCAATTATTAACTATCTGCTTCAGGTATGTGATACGCTTTACCTTATCATTATACTACTATCCGCAATCAATATTACCCTGACTAATTATTGTATTACTTTCAGTCTCCCGGTTTGTTAATCGCCATTCGTTTTATGATACTTTTAATCTTTTATTCTACGCTAATTTCAATTCTTAAAATATGTCGTTCATCTTTAGACTTAAAGTGAGGTTTTAAAACGTGACATTTGCGCCTTAAAAGCAAATTTGTCTCACGCCAAAGGGTTACTTTGTCGCAATTTTATTCTGAAAAGGAGAAACTTTTGCTTTAACGTTGCATTGTTGAGGAAGATTCACTTCAAAATGAGTTTTATTACTGTGCTTTCCAGCTTTCATCGTGTGATATGTAGCGATTTATCCATCGTAGAGGTGTATCTATAGAGGTGTATGGGTCAGCATCCCAATTGTCTGAATATTTACAATTTACACGGCGCCTCAAACTTCTGTTGCATATAACCATTGCTGAGTAAGTTCACTGCTCTGAAATGGTGTTACCCTTGCTGAGTAAGTTCACTACTCTGAAACGTTGTCACCAATGCTTAGTAAATTCACTACTCTGAAATGGTGTCACCCTTGCTGAGTAAGTTCACTGCTCTGAAATTGTGTCACCATTGAAGCCACACACATTTAAGGTACCTTAGCAATTTGCCGGGATGCCAGTACTTTGCCAGGTTGCAATTTGCTAAAGGAAACGTCCTAACGCCCTTTGTCTATCGATACCATTATTGTGGGCAGGATTGCTCTGTCATTATGGCAAGGAGCTTGTGTATACTGTATAATCTCTATTTATTATGGTAAAAAGCTCTATTCTTTAACACACATATTGTCCAAATGATAGCCTTACAGCATACCCTCGGACTAATAATAATTAGTACTTTATAACTAGTATTCTATATAGTACTCTGACTGCCGGATGATTCTAATGACTCTGTGTTATGATCCGGCGGCTGGGAAATAGGCGGTGTGACGTCATCAATGCAGCGCTTAATATCATGATAATGTCGTGACTATTATTGGTGTCGAGATGGTTGCAGTGCCTCTGTGTTATTATGACTTTATTACGATGCTGGTGAAGTCGGTGAGTGTTTCACTGGATCTCACTGTGTTATGTACTCTAGGTTGCTGTTTCTAGGTTGCTATTGGGGTTGCTGTTCCTAGGTTGCTATTGGGGTTGCTGTTCCTAGGTTGCTATTGGGGTTGCTGTTCCTAGGTTGCTATTGGGGTTGCTGTTCCTAGGTTGCTATTGGGGTTGCTGTTCCTAGGTTGCTATTGGAGGTTGCTGTTTCTAGGTTGCTATTAGAGGTTGCTATTGGAGATTGCTGTTTCCAGGTTGCTATTGGAGATTGCTGTTTCTAGGTTGCTATTGGAGGTTGCTGTTTCCAGGTTGCTATTGGAGGTTGCTGTTTCTAGGTTGCTATTGGTGGTTGCTGTTTCTAGGTTGCTATTGGAGGTTGCTGTTTCTAGGTTGCTATTGGAGATTGCTGTTTCTAGGTTGCTATTGGAGGTTGCTGTTCCTAGGTTGCTATTGGAGGTTGCTGTTTCCAGGTTGCTATTGGAGGTTGCTGTTTCTAGGTTGCTATTGGAGGTTGCTGTTTCCAGGTTGCTATTGGAGGTTGCTGTTCCTAGGTTGCTATTGGAGGTTGCTGTTCCTAGGTTGCTATTGGGGTTGCTGTTCCTAGGTTGCTATTGGAGGTTGCTGTTTCTAGGTTGCTATTAGAGGTTGCTATTGGAGATTGCTGTTTCCAGGTTGCTATTGGAGATTGCTGTTTCTAGGTTGCTATTGGAGGTTGCTGTTTCCAGGTTGCTATTGGAGGTTGCTATTGGAGGTTGCTGTTTCTAGGTTGCTATTGGAGGTTGTTGTTTCTAGGTTGCTATTGGTGGTTGCTGTTTCTAGGTTGCTATTGGAGATTGCTATTGGAGGTTGCTGTTCCTAGGTTGCTATTGGAGATTGCTGTTTCTAGGTTGCTATTGGGGTTGCTGTTCCTAGGTTGCTATTGGAGGTTGCTGTTTCTAGGTTGCTATTAGAGGTTGCTGTTGTTTCTAGGTTGCTATTGGAGGTTGCTGTTTCTAGGTTGCTATTGGAGGTTGCTGTTTCTACGTTGCTATTGGAGGTTTCTATTAGAGGTTGCTATTGGAGGTTGCTGTTCCTAGGTTGCTATTGGAGGTTGCTGTTTCTAGGTTGCTATTGGAGGTTGCTGTTTCTAGGTTGCTATTGGAGGTTGCTGTTTCTAGGTTGCTATTGGAGGTTGCTGTTTCTAGGTTGCTATTGGAGGTTGCTGTTTCTAGGTTGCTATTGGAGGTTGCTGTTCCTAGGTTGCTATTGGAGGTTGCTGTTCCTAGGTTGCTATTGGAGGTTGCTGTTCCTAGGTTGCTATTGGAGGTTGCTGTTCTAGGTTGCTAGGTTGCTATTGGGGTTGCTGTTTCTAGGTTGCTATTGGAGGTTGCTGTTTCTAGGTTGCTATTGGAGGTTGCTGTTCCTAGGTTGCTATTGGAGGTTGCTGTTTCTAGGTTGCTATTGGAGGTTGCTGTTTCTAGGTTGCTATTGGAGGTTGCTGTTTCTAGGTTGCTGTTCCTAGGTTGCTGTTTCTAGGTTGCTATTGGAGATTACTGTTTCTAGGTTGCTATTGGAGCTTGCTGTTCCTAGGTTGCTATTGGAGCTTGCTGTTCCTAGGTTGCTATTGGAGATTGCTGTTTCTAGGTTGCTATTGAAGGTTGCTATTGGAGCTTGCTGTTTCCAGGTTGCTATTTGAGGTTGTTGTTTCTAGGTTGCTATTGGAGGTTGCTGTTTCTAGGTTGGAGGTTGCTGTTTCTAGGTTGCTATTGGAGGTTGCTATTGAGGTTGCTGTTTCTAGGTTGCTATTGGAGGTTGCTGTTTCTAGGTTGCTATTGGAGGTTGCTGTTTCTAGGTTGCTATTGAGGTTGCTGTTTCTAGGTTGCTATTGGAGGTTGCTGTTTCTAGGTTGCTATTGAGGTTGCTGCTGTTTCTAGGTTGCTATTGGAGGTTGCTGTTTCTAGGTTGCTATTGGAGGTTGCTGTTTCTAGGTTGCTATTGGAGGTTGCTGTTTCTAGGTTGCTATTGGAGCTTGCTGTTCCTAGGTTGCTATTGGAGCTTGCTGTTTCTAGGTTGCTATTGGAGGTTGCTGTTTCTAGGTTGCTGTTTCTAGGTTGCTATTGGAGCTTGCTGTTTCAAGGTTGCTATTTGAGGTTGTTGTTTCTAGGTTGCTGTTCCTAGGTTGCTGTTTCTAGGTTGCTATTGGAGATTGCTGTTTCTAGGTTGCTATTGGAGGTTGCTGTTTCTAGGTTGCTATTGGAGGTTGCTGTTTCTAGGTTGCTATTGGAGGTTGCTATTGGAGGTTGCTGTTTCTAGGTTGCTATTGGTGGTTGCTGTTTCTAGGTTGCTATTGGAGATTGCTGTTTCTAGGTTGCTATTGGAGGTTGTTGTTTCTAGGTTGCTATTGGAGGTTGCTGTTTCTAGGTTGCTATTGGAGGTTGCTGTTTCTAGGTTGCTATTGGAGGTTGCTGTTTCTAGGTTGCTATTGGAGGTTGCTGTTCCTAGGTTGCTATTGGAGGTTGCTGTTTCTAGGTTGCTATTGGAGGTTGCTGTTTCTAGGTTGCTATTGGAGGTTGCTATTGGAGGTTGCTGTTTCTAGGTTGCTATTGGAGGTTGCTGTTTCTAGGTTGCTATTGGAGGTTGTTTCTAGGTTATTGAGGTTGCTAGGTTTCTAGGTTGCTATTGGAGGTTGCTGTTTCTAGGTTGCTATTGGAGGTTGCTGTTTCTAGGTTGCTATTGGAGGTTGCTGTTTCTAGGTTGCTATTGGAGGTTGCTGTTTCTAGGTTGCTATTGGAGGTTGCTGTTTCTAGGTTGCTATTGGAGGTTGCTGTTTCTAGGTTGCTATTGGAGGTTGCTGTTTCTAGGTTGCTATTGGAGGTTGCTGTTTCTAGGTTGCTATTGGAGGTTGCTGTTTCTAGGTTGCTATTGGAGGTTGCTGTTTCTAGGTTGCTATTGGAGGTTGCTGTTTCTAGGTTGCTATTGGAGCTTGCTGTTTCTAGGTTGCTATTGGAGGTTGCTGTTTCTAGGTTGCTATTGGAGGTTGCTGTTTCTAGGTTGCTGTTTCTAGGTTGCTATTGGAGCTTGCTGTTTCTAGGTTGCTATTGGAGGTTGCTGTTTCTAGGTTGCTATTGGAGGTTGCTGTTCCTAGGTTGCTATTGGAGGTTGCTGTTTCTAGGTTGCTATTGGAGGTTGCTGTTTCTAGGTTGCTATTGGAGGTTGCTGTTTCTAGGTTGCTATTGGAGGTTGCTGTTTCTAGGTTGCTATTGGAGGTTGCTGTTTCTAGGTTGCTATTGGAGGTTGCTGTTTCTAGGTTGCTATTGGAGGTTGCTGTTTCTAGGTTGCTATTGGAGGTTGCTATTGGAGGTTGCTATTGGAGGTTGCTGTTTCTAGGTTGCTATTGGAGGTTGCTGTTTCTAGGTTGCTATTGGAGGTTGCTGTTTCTAGGTTGCTATTGGAGGTTGCTGTTTCTAGGTTGCTATTGGAGGTTGTTGTTTCTAGGTTGCTATTGGAGGTTGCTGTTTCTAGGTTGCTGTTTCTAGGTTGCTATTGGAGGTTGCTGTTCCTAGGTTGCTATTGGAGGTTGCTGTTCCTAGGTTGCTATTGGAGGTTGCTGTTGGAGATTGCTGTTTCCAGGTTGCTATTGGAGGTTGCTGTTTCTAGGTTGCTATTGGAGGTTGCTGTTTCTAGGTTGCTATTGGAGGTTGCTGTTTCTAGGTTGCTATTGGAGGTTGCTGTTTCTAGGTTGCTATTGGAGGTTGCTGTTTCTAGGTTGCTATTGGAGATTGCTGTTTCTAGGTTGCTATTGGAGGTTGCTGTTCCTAGGTTGCTGTTCCTAGGTTGCTATTGGAGGTTGCTGTCCCTAGGTTGCTATTGATGGTTGCTGTTTCTAGGTTGCTATTGGAGATTTTTGTTTCTAGGTTGCTATTGGAGGTTGCTGTTTCTAGGTTGCTATTGGAGATTGCTGTTTCTAGGTTGCTATTGGAGATTACTGATTCTAGGTTGTTATTTACAGTGTGTTGCTAACTGAAGAAACTGTCTCGCCTTTCAATCTGTCATTCGGTGGAGAAGGAATGGTTTAGTAACGAGTAAAAAGTGCAAATTGGGATATTACGAACGAGTGGCTGAAGGCCCGAGGGCGTAATATCGCATTATGCACCTTCCAGGCATGTTTATGCTATGTATTCAAAAACCCTATAGGCACCAGGGTACAGTGCGCAATAAATTATTACGCACTGTAGTGCCGAAATCGATTTATTACGCACTGTAGGTCATAATAATTTATTATGGTGCAGTGGAGTGCGTAATAATTTATTAGCAAACTGTACCTTCATATCTTAATTGAA